>NDXB01002592.1:0-24779 GCA_002631895.1 Agapornis roseicollis
GGGGAGTTGGAACTAGATGATCTTAAGGTCCTTTCCAACCCTAACTATTCTATGATTCTATGCAATTAAATTGAGATCTTGATCTCCTCTGATGAAAATGGAAGCTTAGCTGACCTGTAGACATTTACAAGTAGACATTTAGCATGAAATCTCTGAAGCTGAAACACACACCCAGGTCCCAGCTCTCACCTCTAGGTCTAGTGCCATCTGAAATGTTTACCTGACCACCAGCCACCAGGTCTCCTCTAGTTCTTCCATTATATCTGACAGCCCCATGAAGATGTTCCAGTCCCTTGAGGGGTCTTAAGTGGCAGCAGACACCAAGTTCAAGCAACTGAATCAAACCTCCAGCATCTAGACCTTCACTTCTGCAAATACCCTGATCACTGTCCAGAGAAAAACACCACATCTGGTAGCCTGGTACTGCTGTACTCATGCATGTTGAAGGGAGAGGAACTGTTACAGCTTAAAGGAATTTGGTTTTGACACAGGAGATGTGAGCATCAAAAATCAATGCACACAAAATCATGTATGTAGGCAAAAATTGGTTCTTAATATATATGTAAAAGCTGTGCTGGGTAGCTAACAGAACACCTTGAAGTGTGGCTACACAGTTGTTTACAAATAACAATGAAAAACCGCACAATTAGAATCTGTAAAAAGCATTTAAAACAGGATTGCTGAATAAACTGCATGCCTAAATCTAAGATTATGTCAACATTTCATATTAGCTGGGCAGTCAGTGGATAAAAGTAATAAACAGTCTTTGGCATTTGAACAGGCCCCAAAGTTGCTCCCTCCCTTCTAAAGCCCTAACTAAGAAGTTGCAGAGGCAAATTCATGTTTATATTCTCCAGCTACAATGGCAAAATACTAGTTTATACACAGGGAACCAGTTTCTGAGATACAATTACCCAGATGCCTTGTAAGTTTTTGTATGTAAATTGTGTATAGAAACTACACAGGTAAACTCTGTGGTTTTTGCTTGTGGTCCTGGAAGAAAGAAGGTATAGTGCTGAGCTCTCAAAGCATGAGGTGATCCTGAAACTGGGCATCTCAATTGCTACTTATGTAAATGAGTTACTCATGTATTTCTTGAAAAGAGGAATAGCAGCTCAGTAACCCTTTTCTCTTCTGCTGGGTTTAAAAGATAATAACAACCAGTACCTGATTTACAGAAAGGGTGTTAAGGCACCAGCCTTTAAAGGAGAGCTGTAAGGCAGTGAATCTCCAGGGGAGTATGTGAATTGTAAAAATGCAGTAATAGTTTTATTAATATGAATCCTCTTTGTTTCCCTCTTAGACTAGCCTAGATGGTGTGCTGAGTTTCCTGGGTCTCACTCTAATTTTTACCATGCAGCTTCAGCATCTCATGTTTCTTTTTTGAGGACCAAAAAAAAAATATATAGGCATTACATTGCTTGTTGTTTTGATGCCTAAGCTCACTTTTGGTATTTAGCCTGACACATTTTTTTACTACTTATCTCTAAATACTTTTTGTGACACAAATTGTAAATTATCTGTTTAGGCATCGCTTTTTGAATTAATCTTCATAACAGGCTGCACTGCACATGTATAGCAGCATGTAACATGGCCTTTGAAAGCAGAGGTTATTGACGGAACACTCATTCAGATATGCTGAGTTGATTAAATGAAAACAGACAACACGGACAAATCTAGCATAAACATAACCATCATTTTACCACATACAGTGTCAGGCAGCAGCAAGAAGGGGCTGCTCTCTAAATTGGGCTGAGCTGGGAGCTGATGGGGACAGTGAGGGTAGTAAGGCAGTGCTCTCCCTGATACAACCCCGTCCCACAGCACCCTGACCAGAAAAGCAAAACAGGTCTAGTGACAGTGACCACATTCAGCCGTGAGTCCAGATCACCAGACCAGTCTATAGTGATGAGACAGGTTGAGCCTGAGGTCATGCTCAGGATAGGTGGGTTCACAGCCAGGCACAGACATGCTGTCCAAGCAGCTGCAGCAAGAAGTAGGGGCAACAGCTGGGACTCAAACACAGCTCCCAAGCCCAGAGGACGAGGGTGCCACTGAGGTGCCTTGCAGCTCTGTCCCACCCAGCTCTTCTCTCAGCTGTCTCATCCAAGGTCACAGCAAAACCAGCCTTAAGTGCAGGCAGCCACACTATTGGGAAAAAGTGGCTGCAGTATCTCTGCAGCGTCCTGACAGTGCGATGCAGAAATAAGCTTGCTAATGCAAGTGTAAAGTTAACTCGGGGGACATGACAGCAGCTCTAGCAGATGAGGCACTTCAGATGTTAAAGCTGTGAGCTTGGACTTCCTGATGTCAAAAGAGGCCAGATCTCCTTTTGATGCTTTTGTGGCATAGTATGAACCAAAGGGCTCACATGGCCACCCTAAGCCCTTTGGTTGTGTTTTAAAAGAAAACTTCTGGTAGTTCTCTCCAAGCAGAGGTGTTCGTATCTGTCTTCACCCTGAGGATCCACAACCTGGCTCTGGAGCAGTGAATGACTCCTCCCTTGCATTCTTCGATTACTGAATGGTAACACTCATGGTGGGGGTGGAGAAAAGGGGGAATTCAGATATACCACAGTCTTTCCTATTTGCTAATTTAGAGATATTTTAAATTACTTTGTGTCTCTCCCACAGAGTTGAACCTAGAGTCTCTTATTTGTGCAAGTGCCTAGAATTGGACATCAATACCCTATAAATCTTTTGTGGGATCTGAGCTTCACCATAGTGTACAGTGCTTTCTGGTCTCGGGGGGTTCCTTACTCTAACCCTTACTATGGACAAGGATCTGGATTTTAATTTACTCCCCATCAGGTTTTCCCTAAGTATTATAACACCGGGAAGAATAATTTATTCCACAGATGTGTACCGGTAATTATCCTTTTCCTTCTCCATTCAGCTAATTCATGTGGCTTGACTATCCCTCAGTGATGCTGAAAGCTTCTGCAGGAGGCAGAGAGGAGTTGCTGTTCAGGTTCTTCACTACCTCCCCGACTGGAACAGGCTCCTGCTCTGTTACCAGCTGACCTTTGCCTTAAAGACTGGTGCACTTTGCAAAGGTGCAACAGGGCTGGTCCCCTGTAATTTGACTTTTGTTTTCCATGGAAAGGCTGGTTTGTTTGCTTTGCACGTCAGGTTTATTCAGGACTGTAAAACTCTTCAAAATCACATATAAGTAAATATGTGGAAACCAAACAATGCTGAAAATTACCATGGTCAAAAGTGAGGGACTACTTTTGCCTGAGGGACAGCAGAAAAAATGTATTTTCCACCCTCCAAATATCTTCGAGACTATAAAGTCCTTATGCTGTAAAAAGGCAAGTTAAATGTCTGTGTCTAAAAGAGTACTGTGCCTGACCTCCTGCTTCAGGCTGCTGTGAATGATATCAGAGGATAATGTGGTCAGTGTGTAAGCTGAAAGTCCCAGATTAAATTTTATCATTGTAAATTACTTAAAACTGGAAATGTTCAATTATAAAACTGCAACAGGTCGATGGCACAACATTAAAGAAATCGATTCCACAGTTTAGAGCGTCCTGTCTTGGGTCTCCTGACACAGTCCTGATGTCCTTACTCATTTTGTTACTCCTGATTCATCAAAGCTCTTAAATGCTCCAGATTTCAAAGGGATTTAAGCATACACTTGTTGATTCAACACTTTAGTCAGAGAAAATCCTCACTAAATTCATTAGGAAGTTTTGCCCTAAAAGACCTAAAGTTTCACTCTTTTTATTTTTTTTATTATTTTTTTTATTTTTAATCCTGTATTTGAGTCTGCATGACTTGAAATGGAGAATTTATATGTTTGGCAGTTGTTGCTACGCATCACGCTACCTGCCCAAACCAGTTCTTTCACTTTGGCTATTTAATCTCTGGTTAGTAATATTAGTGGCAAGAGGAATTTAACAGATGGGATAGTGCTGGAGTAGGTGGAGACATGTTGAGGATAAGGTTATAATAATATGTTTCAGATCATATTTAAATGCTAAGAGAAAACGCACACTTTTTCTTTATCCCCTTTTGCACTTTCTCTACTATTTAAACATCTTGAAGTACAGCATGCCTTTATGTTCTATAATTTTTTAGCTGCAAAAAAAATTTTAGTGAAAAACAGAATTATGGAAGCATGTAGGAAACACTTGGAGAAAACAGAATGGAGAACGTACAGAACTATCCTGTATACTTAGTTACAGAGCTGCTCCACAATTACTTTGTATGATGAAGTGCAGCCCACTGGTGTAAGCACTCTTAGAAAATTTAGTGACTGTAATGAGCAATGAGTTCTACTGAAATTATGCTAAAACAGGGTTTCTCAACAGGCTTATGATAACTGTTTCTTCTGGATTCCTTTGTACAAGCCTGTTTGACTAACATGTCTTACAAGTTAAATCTGTAGGACATCTTTTAGAGGCTGATGAGACAACGAAGTGCCCATTGGCAGTTTCAGCTTTGCTCCCCACTGTTAGGGTACACTGCACCTTTCCCTCTGCTTTTTAACCAAATAGAATGTGATTCAGCTTATTTTTACCTTTTTTTATTGGAAACACACAAAGCCACTGCTAAACTTCTCAGAAACCTAAGCGGGCTAGTGGGAAAATGACATTTTTGGAGATGTGCAGCAAAGAGAGAGCCGTTTTTGGAGGGTGGCGGATTGCTAAAGGGTATAACGTGAGGTGTGCAGCAGTCTTCAACTCTCACTGCTTTCCCTGCAAAGGGCAGGAAATTCCCCAGATTTTGCAAGGTGTCTCTTGCTTTACTGGACTTTTAAAAATAACTTCCTTAAGTAACGATGTACTTTCCTTAAATTTTTCCCCGGGAAGAGTTTGAAAGCACGACCTTGCTATTCCCAAATAGCCCAACACCCTGCGAAGCAAGCTGCAGCCCTGACTCATTGAAGCTTCATAATTCATAACTGTGCTTTTCATCATTCGGTTTGGCATTGTGCTGTCAGGGGTGGTGGTGATTAAACAGGCATTGGCAGTCCCTCCTTTTGCGTGCCGCTCTGCTAGGCTCTCCTTTGGCAAACCTGAGTTTTCCCGGGGCATATGCAGGAGCAGAGGAAAGGGGACTCATGTTTAATTAGGGGGTTTATAGCAGTAATTGAATTAATCCTCTCAGAACGGGGAGCGGCCGAGCGCGGACGCGGCGGGCGGCGGAACACTTGTGAGGGGCCCGAGTGCGCGGCGAGAGCGGGCCAGAGCGCACCGCCTGAGCGGCTCCGTGTCCATGGCAACCTCCGGGCCGCCGCCGGCGTTGGAAGATGTCTGCCGGGGATCGGCGCAGCGAGGCGGGCTTCGCGTTCCGCCCCCTGCCCCAGAAAGCTTTCCCGTGCCTGGAGGACAAGGACATCCGGGACCGGCTCCTCAAATGGTGGGAGGGGGAAAGCCCTCTGCGAGAGGCGCCTCGTTGGGGAGCCGAGGGAGGAGGGCGGTGCTGAGGGCTGGGGCCGTCACCGCGCCCTCCGGGCGCCCGCTCTGGTGGCGGCAGGCCAGGATGGCTCCTGCTTCCCTCTTCCCCGCCTTAAATCGGATTTTAACTCGGTATTTTTCAGGCGCGTAAACCGCCTGTCCCTTGTCTTCCAGAGCTAGCCAAGATGTACCTCAGCTTCGCAGCGCAGCAGTTGGGCTTTCCCTGCCTCTCCAAGGAGGGGCGGGAGCCGGTTATAAGTGAGAAGGGCAAAAATGAAAAGTAAAAAAAGTATAATTATTGGTCAGAATAGTATCTTATATAGGGTACCTACGGAAATTTACAGAGAGGGTTAGTACCTATCATGTTTCCAGAATTTTTAATCTCATTTTATCGTTTCAGGTCTATGCAAGGCAGAATCACAGCACAAGCGTTCAGTTTTGACCACCAGTTTAAACCCTATCAAAAGGATGAATTTGTTTCGGTAGTTCTAAGTTTTTACATTTTAGTTTGACTTTTTTTTCCCCATGAAATTATAGCCATTGGAAAGCTGAATAACAGCAAATCTTATAGCAGTGTTAGCATGCTACTCACTTTCTCACTGTCTCCTTTAAAGTAGATGATTTAGGTGTGGTGCTCAGTACTTACTTTGTTGTTTAAATGTATTGTTCAGTACAAATATTTTAGTCTGTACTAATATTAGTCTGTTTGAAAAGGAAAGAATTTAGTAATTCAAGATTCCCAAGAATGGGAATCTGAACTGAGTGCTGATCTTGGCCACTGCATTTAATGTTGGGAAGTCCACCCAGGGAGAGACTTTAAACAGTGTACATGCAGTTGGCACCTTGCTCACAGCTATTACTGCTTTGTCACAGTAAATACACTGTGCAAATAGACACGCATATGCAGCACATATATGAAAATGCAAGAGTTTAAAGTTTTTTGGATACCATTGCTTTACACTGGAATTTTGGGCTTTCAGCTTTCTGGGACTCAAGTCTTTTGCTGATTTTGTATCCTTTTTTGTTTTCTGCAGCTTTTGTTTTCGGCAAGTCAAATGTGTTCATATGTTTGCAGACAGGAAAAAATAATAATCTGTGTTTTTCAAAAAACCATGTTTTTAACATATGTTGTTTTAAAAACAACTCTTTGATTTGTTGTACATCTACTTTATATTATCCTGGATAAAGAATCCAGCCTTTTTCTATTTTAAAGAAATTCACACAGAAGTACACCAATATTTCATCTCCCACTGCTAAACATTTCAAATGATTGAAATTTACAAAATATGCATTTACTGTCTCAATGCTTGTCTCTTTTTGAGTTAAAAAATGTAAAAATATCACTATGAAATGATGAACTCTGAGTAGCTGTGAATTAATTGAGAGCAGAGGGACCATTTCATTATATAGTCTGACCTCTGTATTACAGAGAGGTGGTAAAGAGATTTGGTGTTGCAGAGACTGAAAAATTCATTTTCTTAGCAGCTTCTTCAATAATTATTTACTCTGCCTTTATGCATATATATATGCGTGTGGGTTTTCTTAATCAGCTTATATATTTAAACTTGTCAGCCGCCAATATAGAATCATAGAATAGTTAGGGTTGGAAAGGACCTTAAGATCATCTAGTTCCAACACCCCTGCCATAAGCAGGAGCACCTCACACTAAACCATGCCACTCAAGGCTTTGTCCAACCTGGCCTTGAACACTGACAGGGATGGAGCATTCACAGCTTCCTTGGGCAACCCATTCCAGTGCCTCACCACCCTCACAATAAAGAATTTCTTCCTTATATCCAATCTAAACTTCCCATTTAACTTTGAACACTTTAACCTTGTCCTGTCACTACAGTCCCTGATGAAGAGTCCCTCCCCAGCATCCCTATAGGCCCCCTTCAGATACTGGAAGGATGCTCTGAGGTCTCCACGCAGCCTTCTCTTCTCCAGGCTGAACAGCCCCAACTCTCTCAGCCTGTCTTCATATGGGAGATGCTCCAGTCCCCTGATCATACTCGTGGCCCTCCTCTGGACTTGTTCCAACAGTTCCATGTCCTTTTTATGTTGAGGACACCATAACTGCACATAATGCTCCAGATGAGGTCTCACGAGAGCAGAGTAGAGGGGCAGGGTCACCTCCTTTGACCTACTGGTCACGCTCCTTTTGATGCAGCCCAGGATACGGTTGCTTTCTGGGCTGCAAGCGCACACTGCAGTTGGCTCATGTTCATTTTCTCATCGACCACCACCCCCAAGTCCTTCTCCGCAGGGCTGCTCTGAATCTCTTCTCTGCCCAACCTGTAGCTGTGTCTGGGATTGCTCCGACCCAGGTGTAGGACCTTGCACTTGGCATGGTTGAACTTCATGAGGTTGGCATCACCCCACCTCACAAGCATGTCAAGGTCCCTCTGGATGGCTTTCCTTCCCTTTAGTGTATCAACTGATATACTATTACTATTACTGATGTACATATTACTATGTACGTCTCATTTTTTTTAATTGCTAAATCATGAAGATTGAATACTTCAAACCTTACTGTGGAACATATTCTCCATTCAGTAACCTATGGATTTTTTCTGCATCTGTTTAATAATTCTTGTGTGCCTCTACAGTTCTCCAAGCTTCAAATTTATTCACAAAATGTAAATTTAACAATCATATTTAGGAATTTTTTTTTTTTTTTACTTCAACAACATTGAATGCAGAGATAGAATTTTGTAATATTTTCTTCAATTTTCTGTATCTCTAAGAATTTCATGCAACCTTTTTGTGTGTTGTTGGACTGAAAGTGCTTTACTGTAAATACTGCTTATTAAAATACATGAAGATATCTTGGATATGTAAAAGATACTGTCTACATGAAGTTACAAACCCATGTATTCGGTAGTGTGATATTTAGTATCCAAACAGAAAGATCATACAGAATCTACTTACTAATAGGATCCTTATAATTTTCTTTGAAAGTATCTAAGTCATTATAAATGATGAACTTGTTTCATTTCATTAACTTGTACTCTCTTATTTGAATATTATAGGCATTTTTTAATGATCAAAATGTGAACTCTAGCTTGAAGTTGCTCTCAGCTTCAGGACAATGGACTACATTGGGTAAATTTAGAATAGATTAATCTTAAATAAAAAAGTCTGTGTTGTAACTATTCTCCTCTAATTTACCATTTGTAATAATGACAGTTCTTATATGTGTATCTTTACCTGGTGGAAATAGCTTAAAGAATGACTTCTATGAAAAAATAAGAAGATATTCTTACCTAGTTTGTTACTGAATTGTCAGATGTTACACTTTTTTTCTTGACCCCTGCATCAATCCATAAACCAAGCTACTAGAATTGATTTTAATTAGTCTGTCATCCAGCTAACCCAAACATATATCTAGAGATAATCAACTGCATTAATTGTGGTATTACAATGCTATCTTATTCAGATAATATTTGGGGAAAGACACTCTTCTATAGGAGAGAGATCTGAGATTATTGCTCTATTTCAAACTGAAGTGGGGAGAGCTGAAGATTAGATAGAACGCAATGCTGCGTTTGTGTCACTATGCTATCTGCATAGTGGTGTGTTCCAGGCAGGAAGAGACCTGTCATGGGTTACTTTAGTTGCAATCACGGTGTAAAGTTGACTTCTAGTTTGTTGCCGTAACATTAACTGCTTACCACACTTGACTAAGTCTGTAGATGGAGATGAGACATTAAAGGAAAATGACTAAAAGCAAACAGCACATGATTTTATGGTACTACTTTGAAATTGTATTTTTGATTATGTAAATGAAGCAGAATTTCATGGAAATTGCTTGTTATATTGTAATGGGATTTATGCATAATGTGAATTCTGGTGATTTTCTTTATCAGGCATATATTGAAAGAGCATAGTGGGCAGTCCTCAGTTCTTTTCATTTGTCTGCAAATACTTTACTGCGTGTAAATATTTAATGAACTTTGGGAGTTTTCTACCTTTTCCGTTTAAGTTCTCTGGAATTGGCATAGGTTTTCCCCACTATATACAGCAAAAATCCATTTTCCAAACCTGGTATCTGGCTGCTAAAACAATTGAAATATGTAAGATGCAAGATATATCTCAAGTCAGGTCCAATGTCAGGTATCTCTTTTTCATTCTGGCAAGCAGAAATAAATGTATTTCAAACTATGGGTAAATCTTTTCCTGCTTTAGGCAGGAATTTCTTTAGGCTATCTGTCTAGCCTAAGACTTGCTAGTCCCTGTAAGTGCAGGTCAGTAGGTTACATACCTTGCATGAAGAGCAGAGGGTCACTTGCCAAGTATCTCAGTTCAGCTCCTGATTCTGCTCAATCTTCCACAGCACAGAAGTAATGCATTTTGTTCTGAGGACTGGAAGGGTTCCCTTCCTAAATCCTGAACAGCTGGTATACCCCATTTGCTCTTAAAATTTCATCTTCCCATTCTTTGCCTATTTTTGGTGAGGAATGTGGGCACATTTTTCTATACTTAGTCTTCATGTGCATTTTTTGAAAATACAGCAAGAATTAGCTGTGAGTGGGAGGAGGTAAAAGATCATCTTCTAGTATTTTCTTCTTCAGACATCCTTGTATATGAATCCAAATACGCTATTTACTTACAACTGTAGAGTAACTCTTTTTTCCTATTCTTGAAAGAAAATACTAGAAATGGGATTATTTTGCTTTGCATAAGATATGAAGAAAATTACATAATATAGATTGATTCAAATATTTGCAAACAAAAATGCTAGGTTTTGTTGTTTTTTGTTTGTTTTTTTTGTTTTCAGGGAGAAGATATTTTGGATGCCTAATATAAGTAGGATTTAGATAGGTTCTTAGAAAACTCCCTTCTCCTCACTATGAGTTTGGGCAGAAAGTATTTATGGACCTACAGAAAAATATCAACATTATATAAAACATCAAAAGAATATTATTTTATAAGAGTGTTTATTTTCATAATCCTTTTGTCTTTTCCAGGCTGTGGCCCCCTTTTACCTTCTCACTAAGAATTTGTTTTTATTTTTCTTTTTAATTCAGTGGCATGGTTTCACTTTCATTTTTATTTCTACCTCTTCTCTGTTACTTGTCTTACCTCCTTTTCCTAAAACCTGTTCCTAAAAGTTCTTTATTACTTTTTCCCCGTACGTCTAATCTCAACTTTTATTTTTTCTGGCTGCTTTTCATCCTCACCTTTATATTAGCAGACCATAATATCCTCAATCTTCCTCTGTTAGATTAAAAGGTGGCATAGAAAGTGGTGTCCTCCCTTAAGGAATGCAACATGTATCTTCATTCTCAGCTGTCCCAGGTGTTGGGATTCCTGGTGGAATCCCATAATAGTACATTGTCTCAAGGACTCCAGCTTTAACACTACTTGAAATACAACATTTTAGGTAAACAATACACAAAGATATTCTCTAGTGTACTTCATCTGATCAGACAGATTCTTAATGACCTATTCTCATACCATACTTTTTTGCCTCTTGTAGTAGTGATTTTTCCTCTCTTCCTGACTGCTTGGCAAAGTACCTGATAGTTCTGCATTGGGCTTTAAGCCCCACCACACTCCCTTCTATTCAAAAACCAGAAGCAGCAAAAGGAACAAATTTGATGCATACCATGTCTTGAGATTTGTAATTTTAAATAGCTGCAATGAAAATTAGTAGTTTTCCCTTGAACACATTACTGGCCTTGCACCTGTCAGCAGTCTTGGGGAGGCAGGACTGTATCTGCTTAAGCTCAATTAACACTTGAAAAGATATCTTCAAAGGGATAGGGTTACTGTCTTTCTGTGCAAATAAAACTTAGTGTTTGCCTAAGAAGGATTCTTGAGCTGCCATATGTACTTGAAGCTCTAATGATTGCTGTCTTTGGAATGGGGTTTTAAAATCTGGAAGATAATCTTAAATCAGCAGGTTTTTAGAATACTGTTATAGATTATCATTTGCAAAAAATTTTAGATACCATTTGAACATGTAAATCGGCAACCTGCACCTTTTAATTTTGAAATACCATCTCTTTAGTGCAGAGCACTGAATGTGCATTATGCATGTTTTATATAAACTGTTTTGTAAATAATAAATTGCAAGATGTTTCCCTGAAGTAAAAATCTTTCTTAAACTTTAGAGGAATTCTAAATATACCTAATTTGGGTTTTATCTGCCACATACTAGATATGCAACGTGTTGTATGCTGGAGGCATAGATACTCCAGAGCTAGCTGTTATAAGAAGCTTAAACTGCTTCAGTACTTTCCAGCTTTGTTTTCCACTTGCAGAGTTCTCAAGGCATTTCTTCTTCCTATTTTATTGCTCACTTTTACAGTATTATTAAAGCAGGTTACTCTCTTCCAGGAAATTCTGAATCTGCAATTTCACATCTCACCTCTCAAATGAAGACTATTCTGCATTGTGTATCCCAGTGTATTTAAACCTTTCCATTTAGTTTGGTTTTCTGAACCAACAGATTACAAGGTTCTTGATTTTTTTTTTTTTTTACTGATGAAAGTTTTTATAAAATCTTGTTTCAAAGCAGAAGTGTGTCTCCTTTCCTCCCCCTTCCCCAGGAAAATCCTAACAAGATGAAGGCCTCTGAATAGCTCAGTTTCTTATACTTTGAGCTCAATAACTGGGAAAATGTAAGATGTCTCTGTTTTTCTTAGGTTATTTAACATTTGATTTTTATTAGTCTTGACTCACGGAGTTTTTGATCCATAGGTCTTTACCAAATAATTTCTACGTTAGGGGCTGATTTGGCTCTTTATGCATCTCTTACAAAATAAAATTGTATCCCTGTAAAAGAAAGCGGGGGAACCAGAAGTTAGAAGAGTCTGAAAGTGAGGGGGTGGGAGGAAGCACAAATCAATCAATAGCAGTTTGTGGGTTTTTCTTAGGCTGTGAGGCTGCGTGCCATGGGTTTTTTCTGACTTGTGATTTTTGTTATGTAGTTTGGTTATTTTTTGATAGTCACTATGTGGACAGGTAGGACAATGTTCTAAACCTTTTTCTTTAATAAATGGTACCCTTTTTCATAGTCATACCTGCAGATGTGAAGCCAGGCCATTAGATGCCAAGCGAATCTGCAGCGAATCTCTGTAGCAAATTTTCTTTACATCACATTGGCCCAATAAAATAATTATGAAGTGTCTTGACAGTATTTTTAGCTTAATCAGACACCTTTTCAAGCCATCAGTTTGTAACTTCTTTTTAATTATTTTCTTAGTGTTGCTGAGGCAAGTGGTACAGCTTACATGGTCTTAGATACCAAAATGCTAGTCCTACTTAACCTATGAATGAGCAGTCTCCATGTAATAATGTATGGGAGAATCCCAGAGAGGTTTTGTTGGGGGAAGAGAAATTTGTTATGCTACGCTTGCAAAGACTAGGATGAGAATGAAATGAGATTCTGGGAAACATCTTCCCTTTTTTGGCATGTTTCTGTTCCTGAAATACTGCCATCAAGGGTGAAATTTGAACATTTCCTAAACACTAATCTTTAGTGATCCTTTAGGTCAGTTTGTCAGGACACCTAATTTTATATTTAACTGTATTGTCAAAAGCCTTTTGATATTGTGAGTTGATGATTGGTCTCCCATTAAGAGAACCTGCAGCGGAGAAAAGTCATGGAAAGATGTAATGCTGTCAATATTATCTCTGCTGAGGCACATTGCCCCCGTGTTGCATGCTCACCTGTGTTCATGCTCTCCTGTGCTCCCCTCTGCTGTCCAAAAGTACTTTGAAGGGTGTTCAGGAGGACTTGGAGATGAGCAGAGAATGTATTCTAACATTTGGTCTGAACACTTGGACCAGTTGAGATCAGATGGAACTGGACTGAGTCCACAGTTTCCTAAACTCGGAATCAAGTGCTATTTGAGATGCCATAAGTTATCCAACACCACACATACAGATTTATAGATGTAACACTGTATATAAAGATATGTGCCTTTATGGGCTAATACCTCACTAAGGAAAATACTGTAGGGTATCTCAAATCCCACTAGATGTTTATGAGCAACGGGATCAAGCCTCTGGTCACTTGCAAGCACAGAAAACAGACAAATGATAGAAAAATGTACTCAGCACTTAATGAGTACAGAGATAATACACCAGATTCATACAAAAGGTGCTGATGATACCTTTTTCATCTTCTGAAGTAGCTGGTTAGTAAAGCTTACAGTAGCTACAGCATAACTTTTTAAGAAGTTCAGATATAATACTTAGCAAACCAAAAATTCATCAAGGCTGTGTTCACTTTGGGTTTTACTTTGTGAGGTGCTGCTAGCAGCTATTGACTTTTGTACTGCATCGGGCCAAATTTGGTATTTGTCCTCAGATTCTTTAAGGCTTAAGCTGTGGAATGTGATTTTCTAATGGCGTGATCTAACGTGCTGTTGAGTTCACACGGTGTTTCATCTCTCTCTTGTTCCGGCTGATAGTATTACCAACAGGGGGAGCAGACACATGAGCCTTAATGGAAAGCATCATTCAGATGAATTTAATGTTTTCTTTAAGCTTGTTTCTTTCTTAGTTTGCTTTGTTTTCTGAGAGACACTGTGATTGAGTCATACTTATGTGATCTGAACTTTATTTACGGAATATCCCACGCACAACCGTTTAGAAAAGTTGATTATTTCCACACTGTATCAAATTACTGTAAAATCATTATTACATGGAAATTCTCCCATTTTAATTATTGCAAGAGACTTGAAGTGAAGCCTTCCAATATATTGCAGGTTCCAAAGTAACAAAAATTGAAGCTACGCTGGTGCCCTGTACAGAGATTTCCATGTCATTTTTTGATCGGCTGTACTCTGAAGGAATTGTTAGAGAAACTGGAGATATTGTAAAATGTTATGATGACTATTATGATGATATTCTCATCTCTGATGAATTAAGAAAGGTCAGTATAGCAATGAATAATTTCTTACCATTTTTCATATTCTGTTATGTACTATAAGGACACATTTTTTCAGTGGTTTGTTTTCTTTTTCTGATGATATGTGTTTTCCATGGTAAAAATGGGCATTGAAATAAGTAAAGCATTGCAGTGCCTGAATGTGTGAAAGCAATGCTGGTTTCCAGGTGGACCCTTTTTCCTTTTTAGGTGGGAGAAAAAGGTAAAACCCTCTTCTAACTGCCCTTCTCTCAAGTAGTGCTTAGTGGGGCATGTGGGGGGAATGCAGCTACTCATTTGCCTAGCAGGAGAAAACAAGTGGTGCCAATGGAAAGTTTCTTTGATAACCAGAATTGTGGGTTCATCCAACCTTCCATGTAGTAGATGAAATTTAATGTACTTGATTGATAGCTACATCCAGAAGCATTTCTGGTCAGGAATGCTGATCATATTGTATGTGAAGGCATTTAAGGAAAGTCATCTTTATGTCTTTTCCCTGAAACAAAGGAAAGAAAATCATGAGAAGGGAAATTATTTTTCATTGCACACTTGAAAAGGACTAAATATAAGCCCTGAACAGGCCTGCAAGGTAAATCCTGTTTGTTATACTCCAGTGAAGGTGTCAGAGAGCAGATTATTCTGAAAAAGAATCTCTCCCTCAGTGGCACCTTCTTAATCAACGTGTGTCTTCCCTGTGTTTCTTTTTACTTCATAAGTAAAACAATGTTGTTTTTTTTTTTACTTATGTTTGTTTAGCATTAGCAAAGCATAGTGTGGGAGAACTGGATTTTGCTCTTCCTTGTATATATAATCAACGTAAGCACCTAATAATTATAGAGCTGCACTCATTTGCACTCGGCAAATCCTTTGAAGGCAATGTATTTGAACCAGTGACACTGGTTAAAAGGATGTGGCCTGAAATACTGGTCTGTCTTGTAAAGTTCTGGGGAAAGGAGAGAACTCAAGCTCATGTTTGAATTTCAGATGTGGTTTGTATCATAGCAGTTCAAAATACTAAGTATTTATTTGTAAGTTGTGTACATGGGAAATGTCTCTTGAAAATTAAGTGTATTGGATGCATGAAAGTTAGAGGCAACATTTAAAATAATAACTAATTGGAGTTTCAGGCTCTTTCCATGTTCATTCCCTTGGAAACAATGTGTGTTTCTGCATTTGCAAGTTGAAAGATTCACATTTATTTGCAATAAATGTGATTCCTACTTGTAAGACCTAAGATGGCAGAAAGAATTAGGAGTCAAAATCTTCCAGGAACGAAACTTCAGTCAAAACCTGAGATTGACTTAGCCAGTGCCGTGGGAGGGCAGACTGTAGGGGGCAGAAACTGTCTGCTGCTGTCAGGGTGGCCCTCTGCTGCAGAACTCCACGTTTCTTTCCTACCTGCCACATCTTCTCTTGCTTCAAACCAGGACTCAGGTTGTGTAGTGGTGTTATAAAGAGGGCCAGAGAGCAGTGAGCTCATGTCTGGCTTTCACCTGTTTGCCTGGGCTGGCATCTGCAGTTTAGCTGATGTGACTAGAAGGCCTTGTAGCCACACTAAGATATAATTCCTGTCCACCCTTACCGGGGTGTGCAGCTGGGGCTAATCTAGCACATCCTCTGTGTTCACATAACATTGCAGCAAAAGGCAGATGAGACACAGAGGCAGCTGGATAGGATGGCTGGTTAATCCAGGCTCCAGATAAAGGCTCACTAGAGTCTGCACTAAAGGGTGGTGCGAGTTTGAGTGATTCCCCCCTGAGAGATCCTTGTGATTCCTTTACAGATGTGATGTAACTGTGTAAACTTAGAGTAAAAAAGCAAAAGTAGGCAAGGTTATCAAAGACAAACTAAATGGCAGTAATTGACATGCCAAATCTTCTTCTTTGCCCAAAGAACTGATAAACGTTCCCATCCCTGGCAGTGTTCAAGGCCGGATTGGACAGAGCCTTGCATGACCTGGTTTAGTGTGAGGTGTCCCTGCCCATGTCAGTGGGGTTGGAACTAGATGATTTTAAGGTCCTTTCCAACCTACACCATGCTATGAAATATAGGTAGTTCATTTTCAGATTGCTGACTGTCTTGTTAGCATGATGAGCAACAAACCAGTGAAAAACAACTCTTGAAAAAATCTCCCTTAGGTCTTGTGGGCACACACCTGGCAGTGATTCTGCTTTATATTATCTATAAATTTTGGACATAACTGCATCATTGGAAGAACAATTTAGACAGGAGTACTTATTTATTTCCACCTCTATTACATTTATTTTATATCGACATAAACTCTGTGACACACAGCAAAGTAGTTGCATTGTTTATAAACTTAATCTCAAATAAGAAATTTTCATGTACTTGACCTCCTTGTTATTTTCTTGTTCCACAAGGTCTTGCTTCTGGAAGATTCAGACCATTATGACATATTCAGTCCATTGGATCGCCAGGAATTTCTGTTCTGTCTTTTTAAGCACTTTTGCATTGGAGGAACTCTTTGCCAGTTTGAAGATGCAGTTGGCCCATACTTAGAAACTACAAAAGCATTTTATAAAGACTTAGTTAGGTAAGTGTCTCTGTGTTATACAATTGCATATGTATGCACTGTATACATATGCATGCACATAGATACTTTGTGTCAATTTGTGTAAATTCATTTGCATTACTGCTTCAGGAATGGGGCTGTTATTTAATCAATCTGCAACCTTATTTGTCTTCAACTATCAAAACAATGTGTAACAGCGGTTGTAATTCAGTGCCAAAATCTATGCAATTTTAATGGCATCTGTCCCACATAAAACCTTTTCTTATATTATATATATTGACATTGATGTTTTATAATTCAATCCCATTTCAAGGATTTTTGTTTCTGTAATTATCTATTGAAAACACAGGATGGCACTGGAACCAGATTGTATTCCTACTGTCACTGATAAATATCAACAATTAAGTCTTGGATGTATAGTCTTGGGCTACATTCAAGCTGCTTTTGTCTTAGGATTTAAAAATTAAGATACTTCAGTCAAAATTTTAAGTTTTCTAAAGATTTTATTCCAACTGATTTTATATTTTTATTTTTTTTTAAAATGCATTTGGCTTTTGGTATTCTTTATTCCATAAATACACTTCTTGCAGCATAAAGCTGATAGAGTGATAAAGCTGATAAAGGTGATAGAATTATAGAATGGTTTGGGTTGGAAGGCATATTAAAGATCATCTAATTCCCTGCACTGCTATGGGCAGGGACATGTTCCACTAAATCAGGATGCTCAAAGCCCCATTCAACCTGGCCTTGAACACTGCCAGGGATGGGGCAGCCAGAGCTTCTCTGGGCAACCTGTGCCAGTGTCTCATTATTCTCCCTGGCTGTTAATATGACACAGGGGGCTTGACTTACACACATCTTTTGGGCAGGTCTGGTATATAGAATTATATGGAATTTTATGTATTTTTTAAATTGAGATTAGAGATGATTGTTCGCAGGTTCAAATTTGGGGGAAAAAAAGNGTGTCTCATTATTCTCCCTGGCTGTTAATATGACACAGGGGGCTTGACTTACACACATCTTTTGGGCAGGTCTGGTATATAGAATTATATGGAATTTTATGTATTTTTTAAATTGAGATTAGAGATGATTGTTCGCAGGTTCAAATTTGGGGGAAAAAAAGGCTTTTTTTTTTTTTCTCTGTTTTGATATATTCATATCCTGACTTCTCCAATTGACAAAATTCCTTCTTTCCTGATTAGTGCGAAATGGAATGTAGTTATCAGTTATTCAAAGGCTCATTCCCAGCTGAGCTAATGCGAATATGAAGATCATGAATGATACTACCAAATTTGATATTATATTATTATTTGCCACTCATAATAAGTATTTGTGGGATAGTAAAAAGATCAATGTTAACATGAACAATGGAAAACAATTGCAGACCTCTGAAATGAGAGATAGCACAAGAACTCTGCTAATACTAGGTGATGCACAGCAAGGTACACTACAAAGGCTTCAAATTACTTCAAGTAGGAATTGATAGTTTTCTCCCTTCTCAGCTGTGTTTGGAATGGTGTGATGGCCAATTGCTATTTCATCTCCTATTTTAAGATTATACACATGCATATTAGGGAAAAAATATGTAAGATGTATTCATCATTAAATCTGTTCTTAAAATGTCTTTGGATAAACTTGAAACTGATGTCTGAATGAAGATACAATGAAAGGACTAGACCCAGTGATTCTTCATCACCTTCTTCACCTTTACTTTTGTAGCATTTGTGTATAGATTGCTGTATCCAAACTAAATATTTAAAACAAAACATTTGGCTGGTTTGGGGAATTTTTTTTGTAATACTTAACCAAAGCAGTTTACAGATCTTTAATAACTTCTAAGTAGCTTTCAGATTTTTTTAATGGTCAGTACTTTTCAGGGTGCAAGTTCATTTAGTCACATGTTGTTCCCCAGGGTCATCAAAGATAAGTGATAAAAGTAGCAGCAGAACAGTTGATACTTCTAGAGAAACCACTGAAACCGAAATGGAGTGTTAGTGATATTCCAAGAAGATGGTTTAGAAATAATGAATTTAGATTGCTGCATGTATGAGTTCGAACAGTGTGATTAGTCACCAGAGCTTTCTTATCAGTCTGATTAGTTTTGATATTTCCATATCACACATAGATGGAAATCAAGTGGGTTCCTCAGAAATATAGAATATGACATAAAAGGATTCATCAGTACTCCAACTCTACACTCCCTTTCCTTTTAAACAGTGCACAGCACTAGAACAGGCTGTTTGTTACTCTAATCTGTGGATTTAGTTGACTGCTTTGACTACAGCTGTTTCTGCTCTTGTGTTGCTGAATTAACCTAGGACAAAGCACAAATACAATCAGTTCTTCCACTTTATTGCTCTTTTCTCCTCAGCTTGTTCAAGTTTTGTTCTAAGCCACTCCTTTTCTTTACCCCACTGTTCCCCTTCTTTTTCCTTTTCCTGATGTAAAATTTGGCGACAATGTCAAGTAGTTCTCATCACTTAAAAAACAATAAGAAATCTGCCAAACCCTTCCCCACTATTTCATGCTGCTTTCAAGGTTTGCTTTTTCTATACCCTCAGTTTGTTTCTTATTGGCCTTTTATATATTTCTGTGATTTTTCTCATGTGCTGCTGCTTCTTTCCAGAACCATTCCTCTGTTGTTTTGGTAAGTGTTTGGATGCTTGGTTGGTTGTTTTCCCAATTGCCAGCTTGCCTATTCTCCTGAGTTCTGAAGTACATCTACTCAGTTCATGTGACATAACTGATCTTCAGTATCTACCTGCCATGTGTCTCTCCATTTCTGTGCCTATAATGCCTGCTGATTTCTCACTGTCAGTGGAGGTGGCATTAGCACTGACTACCAGTTGAAAAAGAAATTCACAGTTTAATGAAATCTTTCTCCTGATCCTCTGTTACTGTTGGACCCATGAGAAAAGCTTTTGATCTCAACATTTTAGACTTTCCCTCCCCTTCACAATCACTGTTGTCTCCTGCTTTGTCTCATTTCTGCCTGCCCCAGATTTATCCAAAATGATATTGCTGTTTTATTACCACCATCTTGAGAGAAAAGGCCAGTAAAAGCGTAAGCAATGCAACCCTGAAGAGGGACACTCATGCCACAGTCTTAATTTCTAATTTCTAGTCCATGCTGTGCACTGTGTTACTTCCTTTTTCCACAAATTACACCAGAAAACAAAGCAATGAAAATTATTTTATTATGGCCTCTTATTTTGAGTGAACAATTACTAAGGAGATTAGTGATATCTTAAATTATGGTTACCAAGCAGATCACCTTCAAATTTCTGTTGGATACCAACTATTCTTTAAATAATTCTTTTTTAGACTGCTGTCCTCCATCTGTTTTCTTTTCATCTTGGATTGCAAACCCATTGGATACTTTCTACTTATTGTAAAGATTTGAGATTTCATTTTATTAAAGCATGTCCATGAACAGTGTTTTATTATGAAGGAATAAAACAATCTTTTGTAATTAACTCTTCTGGATATTTTACAAGCCCAGCTGAGGACTCCCAAATACAACTATTAAATGGCAAACATTTTCTCCTTTGTAAAAAAAGTAACAATTCCTTCCTAATGAATTAACACACAACTTGTTGTCTCTTACAAATACAGCAGTGACTAGTCTGTGACCAGTTGAATTCATACAAAATTTAAGCGTCATAGAATCATAGAATAGTTAGGGTTGGAAAAGACCTTAAGATCATCTGTTCCAAGCCCCCTGCCATGGGCAGGGACACCACGCACTAAACCATGTCATCCAAGGCACTGTCCAACCTGACCTTGAACACCACCAGCATTTACTACTTCTTTAGGCAACCTGTTCCATTGCCTCACCATCCTCACAGTGAAGAACTTCTTTATATATCTAACCTGAACTTCCGTTGTTTAAGTTTAAATCCATTACCCCTCGTCCTGTCACTACAGTCCTTAATGAAGAGCCCCTCCCCAGCATCCCTATAGCCCCCTTCAGATATTGGAAGGCTGCTATAAGGTCTCCACGAACAGCCCCAAACTTTCTCAGCCTGTCTTCATATGGGAGGTACTCCAGCCCCTTATCATTCTCATGGACCTCCTCTGTACTTGCTCCAACAGCCCATGTTCTCCTTATGTTGAGGACACCATGTCTTGTCATAACTTGCATAACCTAAATAATTTCAACATCCTTGTCATAGTATTTTGGTTTTGTTAAAATACATTTACATGACAAAGACTTATTAAAATATAATTTGCCAATCTTTGTTGCTAAATCTTGTTTTCTGAACTTAACCACTGATTTTTAGAATCATAGAATAGTTAGGGGTTGAAAGGACCTTAAGATCATCTAGTTCCAACCCCCTGCCATAAGCAGGAACAGCTCACACTAAACCATGTCACCCCAGGCTTCATCCAATCTGGCCTTGAACACTGCCAGGGATGGAGCACTCACAACCTCCCTGGGCAACCCATTCCAGTGCCTCACCACCCTAACAGGAAAGAATTTCTTCCTTATATCTAAACCTCTCCTGTCTCTCCATGGTGACAGCTGCTGCAGTATCTTGTAGTCATTGTCCTCTTCTCCTTCCTTCTATGCCATCTCCATGCCCTTTTTGCCATAATAAATGAATTTATTTAAAGAATTGTTATTTTAATGATTGAAAGCCTAATAAAATATTGCCTGTAAGGTTAAGATATAAATAGAACCCAAAGTGAATTGAGAGACCATGAGGAAGTTTGCCCTTTATAAAAGGAGAATAGATGCATGTTAAAATGGTGAAGGAACCACCATATTTGGTAAATAGTTTAGAAGTTAACAATTTGAAAGAACGAAGTGGGGTATGAAGGCTATTTTTAAGGCAACGCTATCCTCTTCAAGAGGACAAGGTAGTGTTTTCTAAAACCTTTTAGAAAAAAAAAGTAAAGAAGACATAAAGCAAGTAAGTTTGTCAGAGGCAACCTCCTGGTTTCCCTCAAGTCAGCAAGGGAAGAGTCTCATCTGATTTTGGCAGATACCTTCTTTTGCCTTAAGAAGTACTAAAA
This sequence comes from Agapornis roseicollis, assembly GCA_002631895.1. NCBI lineage: Eukaryota > Metazoa > Chordata > Aves > Psittaciformes > Psittacidae > Agapornis > Agapornis roseicollis. The sequence continues at coordinate 21,841 of NDXB01002592.1, forward strand.
GTAAACAGTCTGAAAAATGACTTACAGGAAGCTAACCATAAGGGGAAAATTTCTCAAGGCAGTAGACTAACTAGGAAGGCTTACTGTTTGTCACCACTTACTTTGGTATCCTAGATACATAGAACATAAAAATTAAAAAGCCAGAAATTGAAAATAGGAATGTGAAGCCAGAGTAACTTTAATGCAACCGTATCTTTTGGGGTGGTGATACAGCGTAAGAAGTGCTGACCCCACTTATATACCCCCTCTGTACCTTGTCCTGAAAGTTGTCACTCTTTCAGCAGAGAAACTGCTGTGGTTTACAGCCTAATACGTTAGCATAAACTGACATCCCTGTTAGTTTATCTTAGTATGCTGGTCTGTAAACTGCAGCTGAGTCATGAGCCTGTTGAGCTGTTCCTGCTGGGAAGGCAGTGCTTTCCGAGGGATAGTAAAGCAGACAACGGGGGTCAGCATAAGCTTCAGCAGTGCTGTCTCAATTCACTGTTGAGAATATCAACATGCCAGCTGCAACAAAAAGTTCTGAGAAAGCCTCCTTACTGACTCACCACAGGAAAGATCAACTCCACAGTAGAGGCTTCATTCATACGTGACTGTGTCATTACTCTACAGATGAAATCAGTTAATCAGAGAGTCAATTTCTTTTATTAGTTGGAGAGATTGAATCAGCAAAGGTGATGTTGGTTAATTTGGGGTTTGTTCCTATAAAAAGCAGCTTTGCGAAAGCAGTGGTAGTAGGGGACTGTTGTTGCAGATTGCTTTAATCTGGTGTGCTCTAAACTGGGCTGTGTTTAACACACATACTTGAGCAACTGGGCTATATTGGGACCTTTAGTGGGAACTGAACCTGCTTGTGACAAGGCAGGTTTTGAGCTATGCATTTCTTGGAACTGTGTAAGTTTGGCATTTATAAGGCTCAACTGTTCCACAATGCATTCATGTAAATAGGGATCTGTGAAATGAGACAAATAGAAGTTACATGATGTAAATTATGAAGAAATGTAAACATCACTTAAAGCAGACCCAAAGAAAAATTACACATTTAAAAATACTTAAGTGTAACATATGTTGAGATGCCTGGATATTTGCAATAATATCTTAATGTTATTAGTGATGGTGAAGCAAGAAATGGCAATCCTCACAACAAACAGTCTAGAAATGTAAAAACTCAGAACTAATACCATCCTTAGTTTCACAGCTGTCTATATATACAACATTCCAAAAGAGGAAAAAGGAACCCAAACTGTAATTCTGTATTAATTCATAATGAGCTAAAGTCTGGATTTCTTCACCAGTACTGCTGCTACTTCTTGTGCTCTGTAGTAAGATGGAGTTCACTGTTTTGTTTTGTTTTGTTAAATAATATGTGAAAAGATTCTCACAAAATGTTTAGGTGAATAACTTCTCATAGCTATCAAAATGCAAACTTCATACTGGAGTCATCTGGGCCTGGCTAATACTGCTGTGATTTAGTAGCTGAAAACAATAGAACCAATTCAGCTGACAAGACACATTCAACGGTTTTCAGTAAGATGTCATGATACCCATGTTGTCTAACAGTGGCCAATGCTGCTTTCCTGGTCAATGTGACATGAAATGAATTTTAACTATTGATCTAGATTAAATTTGAGCAAGAACACAATGTATGCAATAAAATAGTATTTATTAAATGTAGAATTTAATAATCTGTGCCTAGTGTGTGTATTAAATATATTATTTCCCAGTGTATGTGTTAAGTATGTATTATTCCCCTGTGTTTCAGTGTTCAAAAGAATCCTGAAACAAAAGAAATAAGCATTATTTCTACAGTCTTCAGAGTGTCTGCATATGTAAGTATTAATAATTTTTGATACAAGACTTCACTGGAAGTAACATGCATAACATGAAAATACACAAAGAAATCTTAATAGTACATATTTAAGGGATAGTTTTCCATAGTTGTTATTTTTTATCCCTTAACCCTTTCCCTGATCCCATCCTGTTTTCTCATCCTCTTTACTAACTTTTCATCAATAGCCACTAACTAAGGTTTTATTTAGTAGCTCACTAAAAATAGGTTTACCGGATTACACTGGAAGTTGTAACAGTCACCCATAAACTAGTTTGTGGAAAAAAAAAACAAAACCAAACAAACCAAAAAACAACCCAAAAGGTCTGAGTAATTTTGAGTTTACATCTACTTGAGGTAGCAGTAAGGATTAAGAATCCACTCTTGATTTTGTATAGTTCTGTTTTTAGGAATCTTGCTAGCGCTTTCCAAATAGCTTGTGTCACATCTGTTTCTGTAAAGACTTCAGGGAAGCATGCAGAAAGGCTGGGGTTGTGAGACAACTGCTCACCTCTTGTTCTCTCCCTTGTCAAGTCTCATTCCTATCTGTTTCTCTTGCAAAATCATACATTTACCATCAAGATAAGTCTGAGAACTGGCTGCATGTTTACTAGATTCAGCATATCTGTCATTTAAGTGTTACAGTAGGATGAACTCCTCCAAATTCTTCTTGAGTAACCAGAGTATGTAATAATTAAATGTCAGATAATGTACCTGCTTTCAAAAGAACTAGCTGATGTCATTTCAGACTGCACAGACTTCCCTGTAAGCTGTCAACAGCCCAGTTGTTCACCTGTGGGTCATGGTCGGTTAAGTTTTATGTGTGATTCATAAAAGGCTTTTGAAAGATTTTTGAAATTAAGCACTTTATGGAAGTAGCAAAATTTACCTTTCTTCCAGGTTGCAGCCTGTAATAAAAACAAAATAAGAAAGCAAAACACTGGTAACTTAATGGTCTTCTATTGCTACTATTTCCTCCCCATCTCTGAATCAAATGTATTGATGTGAACTTCGCAGATTTTTATGCCTAGGTAGATGAACGGTATTTTTCAAGAGTTTCCCTAACTGTCCTTGCCATACATTAAAAATCATCAGTATGAAGAGAAAAAAA
>NDXB01002593.1:0-21195 GCA_002631895.1 Agapornis roseicollis
CACACAGCTTGGTGTCATTGGCAAACTTGCTGAGGGCGCACTCAATCCCACTGCCCATGTCAGAGACAAAGACGTTGAACAAGACCGTTCCCAACACCGATCCCTGAGGGCCATCACTCATCACTGACTTCCAGCCAGACACTGAGCCATTGACCACAACTCTTTGTGTGTGGCCATCCAGCCACTTCTTTATCCACCGACTGGTCCATCTATCAAATTGATGTCTCTCCAATTTAGAGAAAGGACATCATATGGGACAGGGCCAAATGCTTTGCAGAAGTCCAGACAGATGATGTCAAACTGCTCTACTCCATCTATCAATTCCATAGCCTCATCATAGAAGGCCATGTTAGGTTACATTATTTGTTCCAGAATGGATTTCTAAGATTAATGCTGCATACTTTAAAATCCCAATTTTAAGAGATGTTTGCCTTTTCCTATATGCCACTAGTTCACTTCTGAGTAAGTTCTCTAATCATAATTCAGTGGTTCCAAAAATCTACTTCAGCGAATTCCTGAAGTTTCACAGAAAAAGTTCACTCAACCCTGCAATTTCAAGGACAAACTTGAAAACATTCTGCTTTGGTTTCTCTTCATCTGAAGCTGAGTTTAAGTCTGCAACTTGGTCTAACAATAAGAGACACACTGATCACAGTTTTATCTTTTTAGTGGCAGCTGATACCATGGGAAAGAACATTTAACTCCTGGACTTCCCAGTATCAACTATCAGTAACATTCCTCCTCAGCAGGGTGGGGGCAGACCAATACTGTCTTTGGCTCCCTTCTTACCGAAAACAAGACTTTATGTTAACAGGCAGCTGTCCCATATTAGTAGCACCTCATCTACACTTTAATCATTATTTAATTATATTCTCTTATTTAAAGCTTCCTCTGTCCACTTACACTTCCTTGTAGTCCTTGCATTCAATGAAGATATTTCAATATTGATCACTTCATCCTCCCTTAGCCCGCCCTTCCTTGTATTTCAGTACTCAGGGCTTACACTCTCATTATTAGTATCAACTACCCACAGAGAAGTTCAATATGCGTGGAGAATTAGTTTTGTGTTATTGTTGTATTACTATTGCTAGTATTAAGTTGTCACAATACCTATTGTCTTCTATCTTAGTTAACATAAGTTGTTACAGTCCTCATCAGTAGCTCTAAAATCTCACCCTATTGTCCTAGTTTTAATTCCTAGTATCTGGTGCAGTGCTGGATTTTGGCTTTAGTCTGAGAAAAAGGCTGCTAACACCAATGTTTTAGTTGTTGCTTAGCAGCTCTTACCCTGATCAAGGACATTTCAGTCTCTAATGCTCTGCCACTTAAGTGGGGCACAAGATGCTGGGAGGGAGCAAAGACAGGACCCAAACTAGCGAAAGAGGCATTCCATACCACAGCATGTCATGTCCAGTATTTAAACTGGGGGTAGTCACACAGAAGGGCAGATTGTTGCTCAGGTTGGGCTATCCATCAGTGGGTGGTGAGCAATTGTATTGTCCATCACTGTTGATTTTTTTGTTTGTTTTTATCTTTTTTTGTAATTTCCCATTTCATTATTATTAGTAGCATTAGTATTACATTACACCTTATTTTAATTATTAAAACCTGTTCTTATTTCAACTGACAGGTTTTACCTTTTCTGATTCCCCTCCCCATCCCACTCCTGGAGGCAGAGGGGTGAGTGGGAAGCTCTGTGGTATTTAGTCTTTGGGCTCGGATTAAACCACAACGCTAGTATCGCCTGAACTTAAAGATCCCCTACCAACCTTAACAAATTCAATCACATCTTACCTGGAAAACTGCAAACAGGGGCACTGCGCAGATGTGGCAATCTATCTACTCCTACCACTCATAAGCTAAAAACACAATTTATGGAATAATTTCTGTATCATTCACTATAACAATTTAAACAATTGTTTAAAGTTCTGCAGTATAGTACAGTCCATTGTTTGCAACATTTGACAGCAAAAATTAGTTTTTTTGCTTTAACAGTAAGTCTTGAAATTTTACTTTTTGGTAACAGACATAACAAGCTACTTTACCAGACAGTTGCACAAAATACCCCTGAAACCAAACATTGATTACCAGAGCTTCCTTTCTGCATGTCTGGCACATCTTCACTCATGAAGTCTTCCTGAAGTTGTCTTCCATTTCTGTTTCCAGCACCTTGAACCTCATGAAGAGAGTCCCTTCTCGTCCTGTTATGCACAGGAATCTGAGCAACAGATCGGTATTCTCTCCAGCTGTTATAAGTACCACGGTGGTCATCAGATACCCACTTCTTTATTTGGTCTCTCTGAGTATCATTTAACTTTGACTTTTGACTGTATATTGCATTTTTAATTGAATTTGGGCTACTGAAAACACTACGTGGCCCTCGTCTGGGAATGCCTCCATAGTGACCCGGTGATCCCTTTGTTTTTTGTGGGCTGGTATATGTTTTCTTCATATGGCCATTTCCACATTCATCCATGAAGTCATGGTACTCTTTCTGTAATGAGCCTCCTTTTAGTTCTTCCTGATGTGAATTTTCCTGTTTGTGATTTTGTTTGGCAAAGAAAGGTTTTGCAGCATCTCCCATGGTTATTGCTGTTCAACTTAGTAATTCACACCTAGAAATAAAAAAGTTAAAAAGTTGAATCTCAAAATGAATGAAGTGATAAACACTGGTTATTATTTGTTATGGAAAAGTCAACAATCAAACCCCTAGCTTTGTAACACCATAAGCGAAGCAAGTCTTTGAGAAAAACAAAATTTTGTCCAATGAAAGGCAGTTCAAAACTCTGCTAAATTCCTTCTCTTGAAATGTCTAATGTCTATGGCTGGTTTACTAAATACGGAGACAGCTAATGGCTTTTTTTTTGGGCATAGAAGTCTAGATGCCTTTAGCACAGATGACTACTTGCAAAAGTCCATGTGACAGTCTCAGTTCAACACAGGAAAGGTTTGAAAGAATGACCAAAGGAACTCTGTTGCATGCTGAATATGTAAGAATATAAGAGGCAGTAACAAGGGTGGCCCCCAAGCCATTCTACATCATCTGAGTATTCTCCTCTCCCCACACTAGACACTGTTCACCTTTTTAAGAATGAAAATTGTTAGCAGAGAAGATAGGTTGCTACTCAACTTCTACATGTCTGTCAGGCAGATGTGACACAATGCTACACTCCTAGCATACTCTTCATGTTTTACCCAGACCACCATTCTGAAGCCTCACATCACTCAGTATTAAGCATTCATGTTTCATATTTTAGTAGTTGTGCAAACACCTGGGCTACTGATTTGTTTCTCCTCCCCTCCCACCAGTTGGTCAAATCCATGTTCTTTTTTGTAAAACATTTCCAGGCAGCTATAACTCCATGTTTGCATAAACCCTTTGTGGATTGTGAAAGGGGGAGTTACCTGGAAAAGACATAGGCACACACATAAGCAGGAGTGGTCACATCAACACTGAATGATTTAAATATAGCCACATACAACCAAACAAAAAAGGTTTGCTCTTTCAAAAGACATGCATATGATTATGGACATAGAAAAGGCTGAAGGGCACTTACAAGAAGTGCTGAAACAGCAGGAAATGTCCTGTTGCTTTTAATATGGGAGTAGGTTACCTGATTTTCTTAAATATTTTCTAAGTTTCGCAGATCCCAAAGGCACCCTTAGGCATCTCCATGTCTGCTTTCTGTAGGCCTGAAGCTTTCAGTGTCTGTCCTCGTTAAGCAGTTTGTTTTGTTGCGTTTTTTTTTCTTTTTTTGTTTCTCTCAAGCGACTGACAAAACAAATAGGATTCCTATCCTAATGACCTGAATTTACACCATGTTGTGTACAACTGCAGACATAGAGCTATTCCAGGTAGGATCTGAAGGAAAAGTCTCCGCTACACAAAGTCAATTTGCTTTCTATTTTAGGAGAGGAACTGCTGTCACTCGTGAATTTCAGAGTGACCTGAAACCAGCCTGTTTTAGAGTCATTCCCAAAAGCAACGCCCACACCCAGCCACCAGCCGGGATGACGACACGCTGCTGGCGCTGGAACGGAGCTAAGAGTCCTAAGTGCACGCTCGCCTCTGGCTCCCAACCACGAAGAGCAGTTGCCAGGAGCTGGGCGGGGGCTACACTGGGGTGGACTGCTTGCCCCAGGGAGTCACAGCCACGCCGCTATGGGACCGCACAGCTCCACGCGGAGCCAGACGCAGGAGGCACCACCAGCCAAGTTGTCAGCGGGTCCCGGACGGTGGTGCACGACACCAGCCTTCGTCACCACAACGCAGGAAACACGTTCCGTGGGCCGCGGCTCGCTGCCGCATCCCTCCCGTTCTCCCCCCCCCCGGCTGAAGAAGGCCCTCAAGCTCCTCCTGCCCTCCTCACCCCGTACAACTCAAGGCTCAGGGAAACGCCTAGAGAAGGCGAGGGGGCGACTGGAGCAGGACAGTGGCGGTACCTACGGTGCAGCAGCCTCCCCCGGGGAACAGCTCTGCCCTGCACCGCCGCCTCAGCTGAGCAGCCCACGGGGCGAGGGGCCGTGGCCCCGGCTCAGGAGGGGAGGGCAGGAACGGCCCGCAGGCGTCGCCCGGCCGCCACCCACCAAGTGAGGGACACTCACCGGCCGCCGACGGCCCAACCGCTACCGCCGCTCTACCATTGTGCCCCAGCGGAAACGGCCCAGCCGCCTTGGTCTTCCGGCAGTGCGGCCCCGCCCCACCGCCCACGGGGGCGTGCCGTGACGGTAAAGGCGGGCTCGAGGGCTCAGCGTGAAGGTTGTTTTCGAGCAGCGGCAGGCCTGTGGAGGCCTATGGGGAGATAAGATAGGCGGGCTCCAGTGGGGAGCGGGGGCCTGGTCTTTATCGGTGAAATCGCTTGCTCGTCAGTTGGGGGACTGAAGGCTCTGCCATCTTGCTGGATACCAAACCCACCCCCGTGTATCCCCCGTCTCAACAAAATAACCAGTAGCTAATGTGCTGAACTAATTGTTCACGGGAACCAGGAACACAAATTACAGGAACGTGGGGAAACGCGGGGCAGGTGGGGAAGTGGACACATACATGTAAAAGAAAAGCTCCTAGTACCCTTATCAATAAATGACCCTCCTTACTGAATTGGGTGACCTGTTTTGTAAAGGTTGCTTGCACTTGCTTAGCCATTTCTTCCTCTTTCTGCATGCCCTCTTCATCACCCCCTTACTGCCTAGTTCAGGAGGGTTGGTCCCAAATTTTTTTCTGCTTCCATATTTATGGAAAAAAGGTGCTCTTAACCTACCTCATCAGATGGACCGCATGGAAATTCTCCTTCCTGGGGTAATCCAGACTTTCTTAGCAAAGTGTGTGCAAGTATACAGACAGTGAAAGAATATACATAGCAGAGACTTTCCAAAATTACTTATGGTACCTTTCAAAGACAGGACATGTTAGTACTTTGCATCAGCACTTGGAAGTTACCTTTTGCCTCTTCCTATATGACCCCTTCAAAAAGAACTCTGGGCAAGACATTCTCTGGAGAGGTCCTGGTATGGGAGGATAAGCTTAACTTACCAAAACCACTGTTGTGAGCAGATGTGGCTGGAAGAACCAAACACTGAAACATTTCTGAGCTTTGTCTTGCCTCCTGCTTCCATAAAGTTGAGTGGCTGCAGGCTCAGCATGTTTTAAGTGATAGTGACTGCAGTGGGTCAGTGTCTAGCCTTATGTCTTAGGGTCTGGTGTCCCTAGTACACATATGTAAGACTCTCTCAAGTTCCTGTCATTTTTTTTGAACTAAAATTTCTGTTGTCTTTATGAAACTCAAAGATTCTGTTTTAGATTTCAGTTAGACAAATAATTTACACTTACCTATGCATTTTCTATGATCACACTAATGCAAGAGAAAGTAAGCTAAAAGGGTCATATGTCCTTAATACACATGACACTTGAAAGACTCAAACATTTATTAGCTGAGATTTTGTTCTGGATAGGTAGCATCAAGATATAATTATGCCTTGTGAGAAAAATAAACTCAACATATTGAATGCAAATATACTGAAATGGGAGACTGAATTAGCAAATCTTGCTAAATTTACCTGGAATTAAAGAAAACAAGAAGGAGAGATTGAAAAATGTTAAAAGAGTACAACTCACTAACGTAAGATGAGCTAGATACATATAAATGATAAGACTGAACATAAAAAATAAATCACAGTATTGGGCATCACAGAATAATTTATTTTGCTTTTCAAGAAATGTAATCTCTGGCATTTCTGTGCGCTGATCTTGAATCTGACACAGACTTTTTGCTCCAGTTTACAGCAATTCATTGGATTTCCAGTTTCCCTGTAACTACATTTACTTAGCTCTAACAGGTATTTGGTACGTCTTTTAAATAGTTTTTATTTTGTGTTGTGCAACAGATACTCTTTTCCTTTATGAAAACTTGCCCACCAAGACAAACGAACAAACAAAAACAAACAAAGAAAAGATTGAGGTTTTCTGTGGATTTTTTTTGTTTTGTTTTTTGTTTTTGTTTTTGAGACCGGGCTAATTTGGGATCAGAAACCTGCCAGACTGGTACTGATGGGGATGGGACTGCCCAGGCATAGGATTGGTAGGAAGCAGAGGTGAAGTGCCTGTTTTGATTGTGACTCAGCCATCTCCTGGAGCCTCACCCCATAACTGCTGTCTTTGTCACCTCATCATGTCACTAGTGTAACACTCTCCAGCTTGAAAAGCTATTAAGTACTGAAAACGCTGCTGCTTTGTATCACTTGCTGATAACTCAGGAAACCTGTCCCCCAGATATTTATGGTGAAATTTTCCTGAAGACAGCTTACTTATACCTGGAAAGATCTTGCCCAGTGTTGTGTCCCCTCCCACGCTTCTTGTGCCCCTGAGTCTACTCACTGGTGGGGTGAGGAGCAGAAAAGCTCTTGACTCTGTGTAAGCACGGCTCAGCAATAACGAAAACATTCTTGTGTTGTATGCACCTTTTTCAGCACAAATCCAAAACATAGCCCCAAACGAGCTATTGTGAAGAAATTAAGTTCTATCCCAGCCAAAGCTGGCACATTTACATACCCTATTCACACCATTTACATCATGTTCAGATCCTACCCTCTCCTCTTTAACCACCCCATTCCCCATAAAATGTTTGTGAAATGTCCATAAATATCCACAAAATGTTCATTGACTTCATTTGGTCTAGGACTTTGAGCTTCACCTGTTACAGTATTCAGTTAGGCAGGAGAGATGGTGTGCTATGCAGAGTTACTGGGCACTAGAACAAGCTAAAGTTACCTCGCTGCTGCACTAGCACTGGTTCTTGTGAGGTTCATCTTTTTTTTTGTTCAGGTGGTTTGTGCTGTAGTATTTTCAGTAACATGTTACACAAATCACAGTTTGCGACAATTTAAAGGTATATCCATTACATTCTTCAGCCCTGGTTCCTTTGGAGCAGGGCATACCATTTCAATAAATTCCTCCTCTTGCCTCTATTTTGCCTGTAATACAGCATCATGTAACACTGCTACCATGCAACTTAAATCATGGATTATTTTTATCCAGATTAAAATCACACTGGACTTCCCCATTCTGCTGCATTACCTATGAAGTGCACTCAGGTCCTTGAACAAAACCAAGCCCATGTATAGGTCTACCCTTTCCTGAAGAAGGAATAACCCACACTGTTTTTTTCCACCCACTTCCTTTTATGTACTATGGGGATGTACTACTGGGATCTTATCTCCTCCCACAGTGCACAGGGGTTTCGATTGAGCAGGGCCAGGTCAACTGGCAGATCCTCTAGTGTTAACTAGCCAAGTGGCTTTGGTAAGTGCGTATCCCAGCATTTGGAAGTCCCATCACCTGTTGCTGTCAGTGTATTTTTTAACAGCTCATTGTACCATTCGATTTTCCCGGAGGCTGGTGCATGGTAGGGGATGTGATATACCCACTCAATGCCATGTTCTTTGGCCCAAGTGTCTATAAGGTTGTTCCGGAAATGAGTCCCATTGTCTGACTCAGTTCTCTCTGGGGAGCTGTGTTGCTGTAAGACTTGTTTCTCAAGGCCCATGATAGTGTTCTGGTCAGCTGTGTGGGGCACAGTGTACATTTCCAGCTAACTGGTGATTACTTCTACCATTGTAAGCACAGTGCTTGCTATGGTGGGTTCATGGTAATATGATACAATTATCTGCCAGGCTTCCCCATATTGATACTTCAGCCACTGTCCCCTCTACCAAAATGGCTTTGAATACTTGGCTTGTTTGCTTATGGCCCACCTTTCACACTTACGGGGAACCTGTGCAATGGCCACAGTAGTCAAGTTCACACCTTGATCATGAGCCCATTTGTATGTTGCATCTCTTCCTAGATGCCCTGATGTGTCATGAGCCCATTGAGCTATACATAGTTCACCTTTTGTTCCCAGCCCAGATCCACCTGATCCATTTTAATTCTAGCAGCCTGGTGCACTTGCTCATTGTTTAAATGTTCTTCAGTGGCCTGACTCTTATGTATGTCAGCATCTACGTCACATACTTTTACAACCATCTTACCCACTCAAGCAGCAATACCTTGCCACAGTTCAACAGCCCAGATGGGCTTATCTCTGCTTTGGGAGTTGGTCTGCTTCCACAGCTGCAACCACCCCCACTGGGTGTTTCCTACCATCTGTGAATCAGCATACAGATAAAGTACTGGCCAGTTTTCTTGTTCAGCAGTATCTAAAGGCAGATGATTAGTTTTCATTTCCTGACTTGATTCACCTTTTCCATCAGCAGTTTCTGTGACTTTTTGTGTAGGACTCCACACAGCAGCTTTCCACCTTTGATGTTTTCCCACAATACGACAGGATCCGTCTGTAAACAGTGCATATTGCTTATAATTTTCTGGTGATTTGTTATGCAGTGGGACTTCCAGCACAAGTCACCTCCTCTGGTGACACTCTAAAATTGGGCCCTCTGTCCAGTCCACCATCAATTCCAGGATTCCCAGGCACTCAGGGTTTCCCACTCAAGTCCATTGCATTATCAGTGCAATACACTTACTCCAAGTTTTGACATCAGTTGCATGACATGTAAAGGGACCTGCCCTTTGAATATTCAGCTGAGCACAGACAATTAAGGTGCCAAAAAAAAAACCTGAGCTTCATCACCAGCTACTTCTGAAGTGGATGGAATACTTTCACATGCTGCTAATGTTTCTTTTTCAGTGTTATGGCCTTCAAATTCTCTATATCCCAGCTCCAAAACGCTAGTGGTAATCCTTGAGTCTCTCCATGCACTTTCTGCCAGAGGCTTCAGGTGGGGCTGTTGGCCCTGGGTGAGGTGTAAAGCATGTTTTTCATATCTTGTCCTGTCCAGACCGGCACAAGTGCTACTGCACGAGCTATCTCCTGTTTAATTTGTTCAAAGGCTTGTTGCTGCTCAAGGCCCCATTCAAAGTTGTTCTGGGTCACTCAGTAGAGACTGTTTATGGCCAAACTGTAACCATGAATACACATTCTCCAAACCCCCATAATACATAAGAAAGGTTGTGTTTCTTTCTTGTTAGTTGATGGAGACATTGCTGTTATGTTATTGATCACATAGACTGAGAGATGCCAATGCCCATCTTGCTATTTTATTCATAAAACCTGGATCTCTTATGAATGTCCTTTAACCTTACTTTGTTCTATAGCAAGATCAGTTTTCAAAAGAATGTGGATTATTTTTCTGCCCTTCTTAAACATTGCCTTTGCTGTGTTGCCCCACATAATGATATCATCAGTATACTGTGGATTTTTATGGAGCTTCACCTTGTTCTGGTGCAGTTTATATCAGTCCATGGTAAATGATAGGGCTGTGTTTCTACCTCTGGGGCAGACAATTCCAGGTGTATTGGATATCCCATCACGTGAAAATATACTGTGGCCTGCACTCTCCTGCCAGTGGGATCAAGAAAAACACTTAGTTTTAGCAATATCGATGGTTGCATACAATTTTTGACCCCATATTGAAGTTCTGATGTGTCTGTTAACTCAGTGGTGGTGTGAATTTGGTCAGGTGACAATAGTCCACTGTTAACTTCTACTCTCTTTTAGATTTTTCCACTGGCTCTGTGGGACTATTAAAGGATGAGTGGGTCTTGGTGATCACTCTCTTACTCTCCCAGTTGCTGGATCTGCTCATAGATGGAAATCATGGATTCTTGGTTGGTGTGATATTGCCTCCAGTGTACTGTCATGGTAGCAATTGGCACTTGCTGTTCTTCAATCTACAGCAACTCCACAACAGACGGATCTTCTGAAAGGCTAGGAAAGTTAGATAGCTGTTTAATTTTCTCTGTGTTCAAGGCAGTTATACCAAAAGCTCACCAGCACCCTTTTGGGTTCTTTAAGTACCCTCTCCTGAGGAAGTTTATGCCAAGGACACATGGAGCCTCTGCACTAGCCACAATAGATACTTCTGCTACTCGTTTCTGGTTAGGCTTACCTTAGCCTCCAACATAGACAGTTCTTGGGATCTTCCCATCACTCCAGAAATACAGATGGATTCTGCCCCTTTGTAATCTGATAACAGTAGAGTACTGTGAGCACTGCTGTTCACTGCCCTCCCATGGGGCTTATGGGGCCACACAGTTCAGTAAACCCAGTTGTCCCATTCCTCCACCTGGCCAGAGGCAGGGCCCCTCTGTTCGTGGTCAGAGTCTTTGTTACTTGAGTTTTGTAACACCAAAACAAAAGTCCCTTCATCAGGGTCCAAAGTGTGATCAGCTATTGTACTCTGCCCAACTGGAGCAGCAGTTTTACTGAATTGATGCTTTTGGCTACTGTTTTTCTGTGCAACTCCTGTACATGAGCTTCTAATCTCTTGCTGGGTTCACCATCCCACTTCCTTGTATCCTCCCCCTGGTCATTCAGGAAGAACCACAATGCTGCATGTGAGTACCCTCTCCCTTGAACAGAAGGTGGCTGACTCATAATTGCTAAGACATTGGTTGGTGTGGGTGAGGAAGGCCTATCCTTGGATTGTCCATACTGTTTTTGGGTCAGTTCCTTCACGGCTGAGACACAGGCCTGCAGGGAGGCAGCAAGATTGTGTTTGTATTCTTGGAGCTGTGTGGCCAATCCATCCATTGTTGATGCCTCTATGTGGAAAAGAAGAAGAAAAATAAGAAGGAAAAGTGGGGAGCCTCCCTCCCCCATATTCCTTATGATGCAACCCAGGGCACAGTTGGCTCTCTGGGCTGTGAGTGCACACTGAAGTGTTGATGGTGGGAATCACAGACAACGCTGAGATGATCAATATGATCAAGTGAATGCCAATTTATTAGACAAAGTGTCAACCTTATATAGAGATTCTTAGCACAGCTACACAGATCTGGCAATTGTTGATTGGGCACCTTAACCCTTAACAATGCTAGGATTGGATAACACTGTCCTGGGAACTCGACCCCCAGAACTTCTCAGCTCCTTTTCTCTTGTGCTCATTTCTGAGATGTTACAGTTGGTGTTTCTTTACTCTCATACATGGCATTCAGTTTATCTCAACTATGTGTCTGTTCTCAGGCAGGCTGCCTTACACCAAGGCCTCTGGATTGCTCACAAAATGTCCGTTGTTAGACAGCCTGTCCACACTGAAGCCGGATCATGTTGAGGTTCTTGTCAATCAACACCCCCAAGTTCTTCTCCTCAGGTCTGCTCATAGTCCGTTCTCTGCCCAACCTGTAGCTGTGCCTGGGATTGCCCTGACCCAGGTGCAGACCTTGCGCTTTGCATTGTTTAGCTTCATAAGGTTTCCACAGGCCCATCTCCCAAGTGGGTCAAGGTCTCTCTGGATGGCATCCCATCCCTCTAACATATTGACTACACCACACAGCTTGGTGTCATTGGCCCCTAAATGGAGCCTACAAGAAAACCGAGGAGGGGCTTTTTACAAAGGCATGTAGTGACAGGACAAGGGGGAATGGCTTTAAACTGAAAGAGGGGAGACGCAGATTAGATATTAGGAAGAAACTCTATACTGTGAGGGTGGTGAGGCACTGGCATAAGTTGTCCAGAGAAGCTGTGACCCACCCCTGGCAGTGCGAAGGCTGGGTTGGATGTTCTTTGAGCAGCCTGGTCTAATGGAAGGTGTCTTTCACCTGGCAGGGGGGTTGGAAACAGATGATGTCTAAGGTCCTTTCCAACCCAAATCATTCTGTGATTCTGTGCTCCTATGGCCTAGAAAATAAAAAACAAGAAAAAGCCACCAAACAACAAAACCAAAACCACTGCTGGCCAAAACTCCATGCATTTCAGCTTGGTTTCTGTTCACTAGATGGCACCAGATTCAAAAGAATTGAGGGAAACGAGAGCTCAGAGTTGCCCTTGAAAACAGGGTTTGAAGACGTGCATATGTAGTGAAATAAAGGTACGTTATTAAAATATGATTAAAAATTAAGCTAGTCTGGGTAAAGACAACGGGCAGCGATGGCAGCACAGCCTTAGTCTCGGTCTGGCAAGTAGAAACTTCTGCCACAGTGCTTGCCTGCCCTTCTGGGCTGGGATTTCTGTTGTTCCCCAGGCTCACTGCATTAAAGCTAGCGTGCCTGTTCCTCCCTGTGCCACATCCAAGTGCTCATTCTCTGTGTCAATAGCATCTAAGAGAATATTGTACAATAGGTTCCCATTCTGTGGAAGACTTTTTTATTGTAACGTATTTTCACCTGAGTACTTTCTTTGTCGTGAAGCACAAATACTGTGAAAGAAAGGCAAGTAAAATAATATTTTGGTAAATATCAGCATTATCTTAAAAAGCTACAGATGACCACCATATCTGATCTTTTCTTGAGAATGGATTCAGTTGCCTCAGGTAATACAACAAGCTTATACATATTATAACATCAATAACATGAGAAATAAGGGGACTCAGAAGAAATTCATAAATGGAAAGGGTAACACCACCTGGCACAGATGGAGTTAGAAGAAGTGTCTGTCCAGGGACATAGAACTGCAAAAGGCTAAGTTTGGAATGGATCACATAGTCTACCTGCCTCTCTCAAGCAGAGCCACCTGGAGCAAGTTACCTAGGACCATGTCCAGTTAGGTTTTGAGTATCTCAAGAGATAGAGGTGCTGCAGTCTCTCTGGGAAACCTGTGCTGGACTTTGACCGTCTTCACAGTAAAAAAGTGGTTTTTTTTTGTGTTAAGATTGAATTTAATATGTTTTAATTTGTGCTCACTGTCACTTGTCCTGTCAGTGGGCACCACTAAAGATAGCCTGAATCTGTCTTCTCTACCATCTCCCATCAGAAATTTATACACGCTGATGAGATCCCCTTGAGCCTTCTCTTCGCCAGCTGAACAGTCCTCTTCTTGTATGAAAGATGCTGCAGTCCCTTCATCATAGCCCCTCGTAGGACTTGCTCCACTATGTCCGTGCCTTTTTGATTTTGGGAAACTCAGAGCTGGGCCTAGCACTACAGATATCTCACCAGAGCTGAGCAGAGGGGAAGGATCCCCTCCCTCTACCTGCTGGCAATGTTTTTTTCCAGGAAGCTGCTCACCTTCTTTGACACAAGGGCACACTGTTGGCCCATAATCAATTAGGTGAGCTCCAGGCCCCCACGCCCTTTTCTGCAGAGCTACTTTTCAGCTGTTTCAGCATCCACCAAGTACTTGTGCCTGGGGTTGTTCCTCCCTGTGGGTAGGACTTTGCACTTCCATTTGTTGAACTTCATGAAGTCCCTCTGGGCCAATTTCTCCAGCCTGTCCAGCACCCTCTGGCATATCAGCCTCTCCTCCTGGTTTTGCACTCTCTGCAGACTTGGAGAGGGTGCACTCTGTACTCAAGGCCCAGGTCATTCATGACAATGTTGAACAGTAGTGGCCCCAGCATCAACCCATGGCACACGCCACTAGGAACTGGCCTCCAACTGGACTTTGTGCCACTGATCACAAGCTGAAAGCTAGAAGGTGAGGGAGAGCTATGAAAGAAAATCCTGCTAGCAGAAGCTTGCATGGCAAACCTGTGCACAATATAAATGGCAGAACTGTTCATACGCTGGCACAGCTTGTAGTCATTCCCCACATGAACTAAATAACACTGGCAAGGGGATTTTCTAATATGTAGGACTGCATCTACAACAAGGCTTTTGCTGGCATAAGCTGAATGTGTGATTTTCCATGGCACTGTAAAGTGTAAACTATGCTTAATGTGTGAAGGAGTAATGAAGCCTGGTTGTGACGCCGTCTCACGCAAACATTCCAGGATATGTGCTCACCCCATAAAACAGATGTCCCCTACTCTCAGAGCAACCAGGGGATTTTGACAAGATTGCTGATGTTACGGAAAATATTAAGCAATAATCCCTTCCATCAACATAATTCCCAGGTCCTCAGCTAGCTAAAAATGTTGTCTTTTATTATAGTGGCTAGTTTTACAACCCCCACATTTTTTTGAGTTCCCAGGTTAACGGATTTTTTTGAACATTACAATAAATTAGAGGTACAGAGCATGACAAGTTGCTCATTGTGAGAATTTCTTGTTGTAAAAAGTATATAGATAGTATTAAATTCCTTAACTTACTGTTTATAAGAAACACTACTTTGTAGAAATAATTAAATAGTTTCATTAAATACAGCTTATATACATGCAGGTAGATGTAGATACATGTACATATGTGAATGTGTAAATATGAGGGGTCAGATACTCAGTTCATTTGAACTGATGTATTTCTGTTCACTTCAAAATTAGAAAATAACCACAATTCAGGAAACAATATGGACCAAAGATCGTCTTACACTAGGATTTTCTCATGATGATTGCTGATAACAACTGGGCTGTAAAGTTCAAAATTATGCATTCCGTATAGTCAGAAGTGCTGATCTTCCTCTAATTCTGTTCCTCCTGCATTCAGTGGCAATACTTAGAATCTCTAGAAATCAGGCTAGCTATGTAAGTGCCACGTGTTATTTGGTGTTTAAACTGGAAATGTTTACTTCCATTTTAAAGTAAACTCTATGGTTGTGCTTTTGTACTATATAATTTACATCGGTTATAAGTAAGAAGCTACAGGCAGATGAGGAGGAATAAGTCTTGGTAATATTGTTCATTTTGGGGGGCATTTCCCATGTTACTCCTCCAAAACCCATTTTTGGAGCACTAACAATGCACAGTTACACAGCAGGACAAGACCCACAGTATTATTCAGCTCTGAGCAGTATCCTGTGGGTCATGAGGCAGCATTGTGTAGGTGCAGGTGAACAGAGCTATGCTGGAGGTGGTCTCCATAGGGCCTGTGGCACCAGTCCCTGAGGTGGGACAGCATGTCCTCTGTGCCCTTGCAGCTGTAGCTCCTCTCTCTGACCACTCTGGATAAATAAGGAAGGATGGACTTTCTGCTGCACATTGGAGGTTGGATGCTGGATGCCTTGTTCATGCCTGAAGAGCATATGGAAGCCTTTTAGCTGCCCATTGGGAACAAGTACTGCCACTCTGCTAATGCTGTTAGGTACCTGGAAATGTAATGTAAATATCCAAAGCTCCCCAAAACTCCCCTGAAAAGACTTCAGGGTGTAAAAGAGAACATAGCTGAGAAAATCAAAGAACAGCTCTGTCTGAAGGTATGAAAAAGGAATCAAGAGAACTACTGAAAATGAAACTTTTTTGAACTAGTTTTCCCTTGCAAGTCTATGTATTCTTAAGAGGACAGCTGACATGAGGAAATGTGGGTTAGCTCCAGTCAGCTATTTAGGGAATTGTTAGCATTGTTATGGGGTGATTTTCCAAGCAGCGGAGACAAATGAGCTTTTTGTGGAAAAGGTCTGCCTTCCTCCTAAAGGAAGCAGAACAACAATTATGCATAAAAGACAAATTCTACTGTGTTCTTTGTATTCCTATCAAAACATTCCTCACAGAACATCTAGTGTTAGAAATAGATTGTATTATCTTTTAATATACATCAAGTTATTTGTATTTAGGGAAGTTTAAAAAGCCCCTTGAGTATATGGGGAATGTAGGAAGACGTAAATATTTCTGAAATGGGGAAACCAGGAAAGTGGACAGCCTTAAGCTGAAAGCTTTAAGGTTGCCTTCCTGACACTGTGTCATTACATATGTGGATTAGAGGATTATTTAAAAGAAACAATGAAGTTTTTAACTGGACATATTGATATATGCATATTGATACACATAGTTATTTATAGTTTCCAAGAAAGTGTGTAGGTAGCGTAGTTGCCAAAATCAGAGATGCAAGTTGTTGCACACAACACTGCTGGTTTGTTTGATATATGTACTAGTACCTTTGTCCTTAGTCTGAAGCAAATCATTTCTGCCTTTAACAGTTCCTTTGTGGCAAGTAACAGTGAGCCAACATTATATATAAACTCAGAGTGGTTTAAGGCTTCTCTGTAGCGTAGGCAAAATTGAATTTTGCTTCCCTATGAATTTTGCTTCGCTACAGCTCTTTTGTAGGCAGAGAAGTATATACATGTTTTAGTCAATGGAAATAATAGATCTGTATTTATGTTTATGAAAGTAATTTCCACCTGGAGGTGTGGGGAGATAACTAGGGATTATTTTACTGCAGTGACAGCTCCTTGTTCTTCAGCTGAAAATCTGATGCTAGTGAGTGCTGAAGTGGTAATTTGGCATCATTGCCAATGACAGAATACTGTAATAAATGCTGCATCTCGGTAGCACCCCCAGTTTGAGATCAAGTTGAATTAGTGTTGTTAACAAACCCACTTGATGCGTTCTTGGAGGAAGTAATTCAGTATTACCCATGATTTACTGATAGGACAGGTGGGCCTAGGAAGTGATTTGCTTTGGGTCAGGGAAGAACAGGACTGAGAACAGTCCCATTCTTGGCTGAGGAGGAGACAAGGTGGTCTTCTCCACAGCCTTGATCTTCTGCTGTCACCCTCGTAAGTAACCTTCCCAGGCTGAGAGGTTCCTCAAAGCCACATACATACTTCAGTTATGCATTCTCCATGGAGATACAGCAGGGAATTTTCTCTGTCCATGCTGAATTCCATTCAACACAAGAAGGCCGCAAGATGTCAATTTGTATTTTCAGATCTATATTTTTCACATATATATTCCTGCATACAGGGAATATGCAGCATAAAGCGCAATGATAAACTGACATTAGAGATGGTTCCCTTCAGTCTCTGCTTTTTCTGGCAGCAGCTGAACATGCACCGACAACACACCTTCCATTACTAATATTTTGAAACCTAGAGCAGGAGAGTGCCTCAAACCACAGCCTTATAATGTAATGAAGAATACACACAGCTGCAGTAACAACCACATAATTATTTAATTAGTTTTTGACAGCTTCAAATTGCACAGGCAAAGGAATGCATAAACCACACATGGAAATGTGCCAGCAAAGGTTTTACACGTGCACAGATGGTTTTAGCTATTGTAAGTGCTAAGCCAGGTTGCTGTTCTTTTACTGCAAAACCTAATAGCGTATTGTGCACTGCAGAAGTTGTATCAGGGGAATGAAAATGGCACATGTAATTATTTTTTCTCCTTTATGTCATAGTGTTCTTTTGTTGTATTTAACTTCCCAAAACTGAGCCTTACAAGACCAAAGATTTTAGCACTAATTTAAGTAATCTGTAAAATAACAGTTTCTTTGGGCTTTTGGAATAAGCACTTATAATACCACTAATTAATATTATATAGAATTTTCTATTTTAAAGTCCTCTTATGGATATGAATGAAATAACACCTCTGTTGGGAAGTTAGGTATTGGTATTTTTATTTTGGAAAAAAAGAAAACTGAAGCTCAGAGAAGTGTAATAATTTGCCAGAGGCCACAGCATGACAAAAGAGACATCAAATTAAGAATTTCCGCAGTTTTCATCTGACTCTGCAGAGAGCTAGAGAGGAAGAAATTTCAATATAAAAATGAAGGAAAAATAATTGCCTGCAACAAATGGATGAGGAGGGCACTAGCATTAGTAGTAATCTGTCTTTGGAAAACAGATTATTCCAAAGGGGAAGATAATAATTTAGAAGTGAAGCAAAGCATAATGTACTGTAAATATTTGCTCTTCTGCTGCTGCAAAGCCAACACCCATCTCCCAAGTCACTCCAAAGTGTTTATAATTTCCATGTGTCACGAGAACTAGGATTTTATATTAGAGGGGAAGTGATTTCTCCTGAATGCACCTAATTAAGGCTAACAGTTAAAATAAAACACAAATTAATTCAAAACTTCACTCTGTGCTCTAAATGAAAACAAACGTTGTCTGAGGTTTAAAAAGTTAAGTCCTCTTTTTTCCACATAATTGTAGTTTTCATATTTTCCAGCCTTTGCTTTTTATGGTTCTGGCTAGGATAGGAAATGCTAAAAGCCCACAAGAAAAGGCTATTCCCATAGAGCTGTGTAAGATACTCACAACAAAAACTTAAACCATGTGGAACACATGTGGTTTCAAGTTTCACAAGAAAGTCAAAACCCAGACTCTGTTGCAGTTTGTAACACAGTTTGAATGAAACTGGGCCTGTTTTCAAGAAAGTTTGGTTAGATTCCTGGTTTTGAGCTGAAACCATCCAAAATGTGCAGTTTGGCAGGGTCTGAGAAGAAGTCTTGGGTCCTGATCCCACTTGCTGTGGATGGGCGATGAGTGGAGGGGACGTCAGGGCAAGGGCATCAGCTGGGATTTTGGCTGGGGCTGTGAAGCAAACACAGCATTGGTGGCTCTTCCGATGTAGAGCTTGGTAGTAAAGAGCAGCTGTGTGAAAGACATGTGGCTCACATCCAGCATGAGATCCTGGATAGCTCCAGCACACCCCTCAGAAGGCACCTCACTATGCAATTTCATGTACTCCCAGCATAAGTCGGAGAATAAAGGTTCGGAGACCCCAAATACATGAGGACGGTACCTGCCACTACATCACATTTTGTAGGATTTATGTGGATATCGTTGCAGCCACAGGGAAAACACAGCTTTATTTTACTTACAGAGATCTCTCTGACTAAGGAAATGAAAGACTGTGAAGAAATACTTAGCACATATGATGAAGCCACACACAGAGAAATCTTTGAAATAGCTAATTCCACTTCAGAGTATTTGCGTCACTGTCCTGCAGTAACACCTTGGGAATTAGTGTTAAGATGTACACACATTTCTAGGAGCTGTATATAGGAGTCACTTGTTGATGCTGCAACCTCAATCTTTAGAGATGCTATCAACATAAAAATTGTGAGCTAAATTCTGGTATTGTGAGGATGGGTATCAGAGCAGAATTTTTTCTTATGTATTCCAAGAAACATTTTAAGCTGAGCTACTAATACTGCTGATTTATTGAAACTGAAAGGGTTTAAAATCAACCTTTAACTTTCTCTGCTGCTAATTGCTTTTAAATATTCTGTCATTGCTAAGAGTGAGAGTAGGCTAGAAAACTTACAAGCAAGATTTTTAAAAAAATATTGCTAGAATGGAGTATTACCCTTGTAGACAGGTTTATTTCTTGATCTCCTACACACACATACCAGTACATTCTCCCACATACACTGCTATGTTTGCGAATATTTAGCACTGAAAATAAAAGTTGTTTTTTTTCTGAGGCCAAAAATTAAGCAAAGAACAGATAGTTTCTGAGTACATGGAAAACCAGCACATGCCTGTATGCAGGGTAAGCTCCATATCAGAATAATGAATACTAAGTATAGTTTTCCTGTTTTCTTTAACAGTATTTTGTATGTGCAGTTCCACAAGTTAAGCACAGTGAGGGTGATAGTTACGCTCACAAATGAAATATAGCTCATTACAGCTCCAGTTCTTCTGTATGCACTCCTTTTGGTTAGCCATAGATCTGTCCTGTGCATTATAATTATTTAGTACCCCCTTTTTTTTTCCCCTCAGGTGCCCATGTTTTGGCTTTAGGTGGTGTGACAAACACCCTTTTGACAACAAATCTTTTAATGGAGCATAATTCTGCTCTGAATCTTAAAAAATGTCCATGGTGTGCAACTTTCCTTATTTGCACCTGCTGTTGTTCCTCTTAATAAAATTACTAAAGGAGGCAGACACCATCATCCATCAGTTTGCTTCCCCAAGATCCAGTCTGACCATACATTCATCTTGTCCAGAACTAGCTGAAAATGTCCCAGATGACTGGGGTTTCACCACTTTCCTCAGTGACAAACAAGTGCCTTTGTGGTTTCTGTCATGGTGCTATTCTCTTGTTCAGAAAGAGCATGTGGGAAACACCCCCAAAGCAGCTTTATTTTCTTTTTAACACCATCCTTTTCCCTGGGCCTCCAAGAAGCAGACAGCAGCTGAGCTCTGGGGATGTTGAGACTGCTAGCAAGTTATTGCTGCCCTGCACCAGGCTGTCTACATTCTCTGCCAACCTCTTTCCTGCAAATTGTCGCAGGCAGAGGCTGCTTGGACAGGGGTGTTCCCATGGTAATGAGCAGCAAACTAGCATCTGCCACCTCATGGAGGTCCACTCCAGTGCCTTGCTTGTCTACACACTGCCCTGGAGCATGGGGCTGGTTGTGCACTGGCCACCCGTCCAGCATACATCTGGTTACGCTGTCTTAACATGGGCACAGAAGCAAAGAGATGTAGGGGTGTTCTGAGGCTTTTATAGTGTGGGATATGAGAATTGCAAATGCTCATCTGGGCTTTGCTACCAGGGATGGTAGTCTGAGAAAGTGCCAGAGTATGAAAATACCCTTTAATTCATAGGGCAGTGGTCAACTTGCATGTCTTTAGGAACAGACACAGAAAATGTAAGAGTCTAATTTAATTCACCATAGCAGAGTGGAAATGGATAATTCCACCTGTTCTGTTTCACCACCAGAATTTATTTTATACTTATGCTTCAACATTTGTCACTCTAACAAATAGAAAGTCATTCAACAAGCAATTACAAAAACCCAGGAAGGTCATATTGCTTTTAAAATTGTATTAATTGTAATGGTTGCATTGCAGAATGGCATTATTTCTGTTTGTAAAGTTTCTTAATCAGTTCCAAGACTCAGGTATGCTGAATTACTAGTATCTAACAGTAAGATCAGTAGAGTTTAAAAAAAGAGAAAGAAAAAAAGCAGAAGCTGCTATGGATACTGTCAAGCCACTTCTCAGCTTTGTAAAACCAAGCACATGGGCAAGTTTCCAACCATAAAATCAGCATAAATACCTTTTCAAATTGCTTAGGGTTTTTTGGTTTTTTTGTTTTTTTTTTTTTGGCAGTTTCTATCCCAGTATTCTTTTGGCAATTTGTTAGCCTTTTAAA
>NDXB01002593.1:24708-66771 GCA_002631895.1 Agapornis roseicollis
AAAAAAAAAAAAAAAAAAGGACAAATTGGAACCTTATGGACTATTAAAACTCTCTGCTAGAATGAAATGTCAGTGTGATTGATATGTAGAAATTCTCTTTTTAAGGCCATTAAAAGGCTCTGTTTCAATCTTCAAGCTCTGGGGAGAAACTTCACTAAATTGCTTCCTGTTGTCTAATGTCTGAAAATATCCTGCCCAGAAGCAACACAACAGTAGGAATACAAACACCAGGTGAGCCACATGCATCAACAATTGTGGGAAAATGGCTTAGTTTGTTTGTTATTCAAACGTTTTGTTGGGTAAGAAGAGGAAACAATACCTGGAGTCTCTAAATGCCCCCAGTATATTGAGTAAATCAGTGACATCGAAAACATTGTTGTGTCAAGGACACTGAATCCCTGGTATCCTTGAAAACCCAAAACATATCTGCTGAACTAAAGTAGAGAAAAAAAAAATATTAAAAATTTAGCTGGCAAAGGTCATCTCTGTGGAGTTATGCGGTGATATTTCAACTTTGATGAAAAGCTTTTACCTTGAAAGACATAAACACAAGGGCCTTGGTGTTTCTTGCAGATTTCATGGTAAACTGATGTGCTTTCCAATTCAGCAAAGAAACAAAGGACTGCAAGCTAATTTTGCAGGAAGCCTCAAAATTACTGGGCTCAATTTGTTCTTGAGACATAGATGTGTGCTTGTTGCTACCTGTGAGCCGGTTGGAGCTGATGGCAGGCTGCAAGTGTGGTAGTGCCAGCCTGGCGAAGTTAGAGCAGCAGCAGGCAGCTGCCTCATTTTCTGGCTCCCAGCAGTATGTGGGCGAAGAAAAATAATGTTAGCGTTTGGCTAACATCACATGATGGCTTCCCAAGTATCAGTTCAGCAGGCTTCTCTCATCCAACAAAAATGGGCTCTTGCTGAGTATGAGCAGTAACACACACCCCCCCGCCCCCCATAATCAGTGGGTGTGAAATGTGGAAAGGATGTTTGCCAGGGAGCTTTCAGATCCAGAGCTGTGAATGGGAACTGCATGCTTGGAACAGAGGCATGAGAACGCTCTTGCTGTTTGTGTCCTTTTGTTCCTCTGACATTTTGGGATTTTATGTGGGTGTGATGACAAATCCCCCTAAAACCCACAGAACCAAGTCACGGGTTTCAGTGCAGGCTAACAGAGGAGGATGGCTCCTCAGAAATATGGCTGTGGGGAAATGGAGAGCCAGCCCTGGTATGCCCTGGAAGGATTAAACTGTGCCTAGGCTCCCCTAGCTGGGAGCACTCGAAGTGAAGGCAGAGGGGGAAGCACTTCAGTCCCTTCCACTGCTGCCACGCTGCCTACTTCCGACTGCCACTGCCGCAGTATTGCTGGCTGCTCCCCAGCTCAAAGTCTCCCACAGGATGCTTGAGGCCCACGCAGATAAGCACATTAGCACAGCTCAGATCTGTACAACTGCATTACCTTTCACACAAAAGCATGCTGCTTCTGGCTTGCACTGAGCTGTAGCTAAATGAAAATCAGCTCCAAACCACTTAGGAGCAGTGATCCTGGAGGATTTGTTTCAAATGAGCCCCACTGACAGCAGTATTAGGCTATGCCTGTGGCTTCATGGACAACTCCAGAGATGGAAAGCACAACGATATTGCAAGCCTAGATGGGAATGTAACAGTTTAGCAAAGAAGAAACCAAACTAGGAATTGTGTAGAGATTTGGGGACCTCGTCTAAGAACCTGGCTTAGAATGTTGTCTCAGGGAGGGTCATGCAGCAGAGGAGAAGAGTGAGCATGACACCACAAACAGCTACCTGAGTGGCGTTCATGTTGAAGCACTGTGTGAGACCAAGGAAAGCCAGTGAGAGTGGGACGTATTGCCAATAATCGATTCATTGCTATAGCAGACTTTGCAAAGAAGAAAAAGAAAAACAACCCATGTCTCAGTTATGGAAACATTTCTTGCTCCAAGTGAACTTCAATTTAATACTATCAGTAAGTGAGCTAGGGGATTTGGGTGAGCCTCACTCACCAAGTGAGGTATTTCACATCTGAGATTGTCATCTGTTGATACTAGACAGACTATAGGTCTTCAAAAGAAGAAATTTGACTGCATGTGGAAAAAGAGTAGAATTCAGCTGCAGAGGACCAGGCTGCAAATCAATTTTCTTTAAACACTTCTTTTGCTCTATGGAAGTCTCCATCTTTTTCTTTTATAATGGAAAAGATATTATTTGGATTTATAACCTCACATAAAACATGTGAGAGAAACAAAAATTTAGACCAATATTGATGTTTAGACAGAAAGAAAAATGAATCTGTTATGATACAATTAAATTACTGTTAAGGTGGTGAGACACTGGAATGGGTTGCCCATGGAAGTTGTAAGTGCTCCATCCCTGGTAGTGTTTAAGGCCAGGTTGGACAAAGCCTTGGGTGGCATGGTTTATTGTGGGGTGTCCCTGCTTATGGCAGGTGGGTTGGAACTGGATGATCTTAAGGTCCTTTCCAACCCTAACTATTCTCTGATTCTAAGAGGAGACTCAAAAGTTGACCCTCCATCAAAGTCCCAGAGATGGTGGTGGGTTCTAGGAACATTCAGTGTAGGAGGGTCCTTCTCCAATAGGCCTGCCTCCATAAAGTCATCCTGTCATGCTCACGAATCAAAATTATACTTGCATTGAAAAGAAATCCAGACTCAGGCTTCTAAATGCACAGAGAAAGAAGCAAACCATCTCTAACTGTGCTAACAGTGATACTATGCAACTGGTTTTGACTAGGATTAAGATACTTTATTATCTGTGGTCAAATACAGATAAATTATCTCCTGTCCAACCTATTGTACAGCTAGTGCTGTACTTTTGTTACCAGACTACTACTTTATTCCTGATCTCTACCATAAACTTCAGCTACGTGTCATCTAAAACTCTTCAGATGATAATTTTATTTCCATGTGTTTTCTTCTGGCACCTCTATCTTTGCAGATACTTGTTACTACTAGTTAAGAGCAATGCTACTATCTTTAGCAGTAAAGATTAACACAAAGAAATCACACATCTTCTCATCAATATCTTCATCTCCCTTAGTTACTCTCTGTAGCCTGTCTAGTCATCAGACCTCTTCCATTTCTTTCACAGGTTCACTGATTCAGGTATACCTAAGTGATCTGGTAGTGTTTGTTTTTAAGCTTTATGCTATTTGCCATGGAAAATCCATAGTAACATTTTTCTCTCCTAGATCCTACTCTAATTTAGGTTCTTGTTTATTTACGTCATCTGTGGTAAATTTCTACATGCTGAAGACTTTCTCTTTTCCTTAAAGGATTGTGCTACTATCTAGTTACACTGGTAAGTCACTTGCCTTTCTGCTTTCCTTTCTTTGCTGGTGCATGCTTTTCCTGAGTACCAGTAGTCATGTTTCATATCTAAACTACTTTTAAGGGTTTTACACTCATTCAGTGATTGGTCCTTTGTAACTAATCTTGACTTTTTAGTGTCATAGAATATTGATCCTTTCTAAGTCCTTTCCTGGGTGTCAAACATAACTATCACAGCTGCTGCTGTGACTCGTGTGGCATGAGTCCTCTTCTTAGGTGAATTAGCTCCTGTATGTTACTTCAGAGTAGATCAAAACTAGCTTCATCTTTTGCTTCAAAAGTCTTCCAAATACCATGTATTTTGAGCATTAAGAAACTGTGTATTTACCTTTGGGGCCATTTGGGAAGATGGTAACAGCAAACAACAGAGCTCTGTTGTGAAGATGGAAAACTCCTTCTAGTTAGAAGGGATTGCCCCCAAGTGCTTGAAAACCACTGCCAATTTTGCTAATGAAATAAATGATAGTGACAGATTGTTATCCCTTGTGTGGAGCAGGCAGTAGAGGAAGATGAAATCCAGCTGAGAGAAGATGAACAGAGGGACTAGAAGACACAGGGTTATTCTCTGGACTCCAAGGCAAGGGTACACACCCTGTGCCTCTGTGGCTGTGAGTCTCCCCTTGGCTTTACTCTGTCCTTGTTACCATTCAGCCTCTCCCTGGCAGGTTTGCCAGCACTGAAGGCTGGGCAGCAGATCCTGCAGCTCCCCCGTCTGCTGGAGGTGCCAGCAGGACCTGCTGCTGTGAGAAGAGAGGCTCCCTGAGAGGGGCTCTCCCCCACCCGGTCTAGGAGTTGGTTTTCTGCTTTGTTTTCCTTAGTCTTCTGTTCCCCTCTGCTCTTACACACCTTACCCTGGCTCAGCCAGCTCCTCTCAGGTCCAGCCCTCACACCAGCTAGCACATCAGCTTCCCAAAATCCCTGTGCCTCGTCCCCATGCCTGCACAGCTCTAGCTCCACACACNCACAACGATATTGCAAGCCTAGATGGGAATGTAACAGTTTAGCAAAGAAGAAACCAAACTAGGAATTGTGTAGAGATTTGGGGACCTCGTCTAAGAACCTGGCTTAGAATGTTGTCTCAGGGAGGGTCATGCAGCAGAGGAGAAGAGTGAGCATGACACCACAAACAGCTACCTGAGTGGCGTTCATGTTGAAGCACTGTGTGAGACCAAGGAAAGCCAGTGAGAGTGGGACGTATTGCCAATAATCGATTCATTGCTATAGCAGACTTTGCAAAGAAGAAAAAGAAAAACAACCCATGTCTCAGTTATGGAAACATTTCTTGCTCCAAGTGAACTTCAATTTAATACTATCAGTAAGTGAGCTAGGGGATTTGGGTGAGCCTCACTCACCAAGTGAGGTATTTCACATCTGAGATTGTCATCTGTTGATACTAGACAGACTATAGGTCTTCAAAAGAAGAAATTTGACTGCATGTGGAAAAAGAGTAGAATTCAGCTGCAGAGGACCAGGCTGCAAATCAATTTTCTTTAAACACTTCTTTTGCTCTATGGAAGTCTCCATCTTTTTCTTTTATAATGGAAAAGATATTATTTGGATTTATAACCTCACATAAAACATGTGAGAGAAACAAAAATTTAGACCAATATTGATGTTTAGACAGAAAGAAAAATGAATCTGTTATGATACAATTAAATTACTGTTAAGGTGGTGAGACACTGGAATGGGTTGCCCATGGAAGTTGTAAGTGCTCCATCCCTGGTAGTGTTTAAGGCCAGGTTGGACAAAGCCTTGGGTGGCATGGTTTATTGTGGGGTGTCCCTGCTTATGGCAGGTGGGTTGGAACTGGATGATCTTAAGGTCCTTTCCAACCCTAACTATTCTCTGATTCTAAGAGGAGACTCAAAAGTTGACCCTCCATCAAAGTCCCAGAGATGGTGGTGGGTTCTAGGAACATTCAGTGTAGGAGGGTCCTTCTCCAATAGGCCTGCCTCCATAAAGTCATCCTGTCATGCTCACGAATCAAAATTATACTTGCATTGAAAAGAAATCCAGACTCAGGCTTCTAAATGCACAGAGAAAGAAGCAAACCATCTCTAACTGTGCTAACAGTGATACTATGCAACTGGTTTTGACTAGGATTAAGATACTTTATTATCTGTGGTCAAATACAGATAAATTATCTCCTGTCCAACCTATTGTACAGCTAGTGCTGTACTTTTGTTACCAGACTACTACTTTATTCCTGATCTCTACCATAAACTTCAGCTACGTGTCATCTAAAACTCTTCAGATGATAATTTTATTTCCATGTGTTTTCTTCTGGCACCTCTATCTTTGCAGATACTTGTTACTACTAGTTAAGAGCAATGCTACTATCTTTAGCAGTAAAGATTAACACAAAGAAATCACACATCTTCTCATCAATATCTTCATCTCCCTTAGTTACTCTCTGTAGCCTGTCTAGTCATCAGACCTCTTCCATTTCTTTCACAGGTTCACTGATTCAGGTATACCTAAGTGATCTGGTAGTGTTTGTTTTTAAGCTTTATGCTATTTGCCATGGAAAATCCATAGTAACATTTTTCTCTCCTAGATCCTACTCTAATTTAGGTTCTTGTTTATTTACGTCATCTGTGGTAAATTTCTACATGCTGAAGACTTTCTCTTTTCCTTAAAGGATTGTGCTACTATCTAGTTACACTGGTAAGTCACTTGCCTTTCTGCTTTCCTTTCTTTGCTGGTGCATGCTTTTCCTGAGTACCAGTAGTCATGTTTCATATCTAAACTACTTTTAAGGGTTTTACACTCATTCAGTGATTGGTCCTTTGTAACTAATCTTGACTTTTTAGTGTCATAGAATATTGATCCTTTCTAAGTCCTTTCCTGGGTGTCAAACATAACTATCACAGCTGCTGCTGTGACTCGTGTGGCATGAGTCCTCTTCTTAGGTGAATTAGCTCCTGTATGTTACTTCAGAGTAGATCAAAACTAGCTTCATCTTTTGCTTCAAAAGTCTTCCAAATACCATGTATTTTGAGCATTAAGAAACTGTGTATTTACCTTTGGGGCCATTTGGGAAGATGGTAACAGCAAACAACAGAGCTCTGTTGTGAAGATGGAAAACTCCTTCTAGTTAGAAGGGATTGCCCCCAAGTGCTTGAAAACCACTGCCAATTTTGCTAATGAAATAAATGATAGTGACAGATTGTTATCCCTTGTGTGGAGCAGGCAGTAGAGGAAGATGAAATCCAGCTGAGAGAAGATGAACAGAGGGACTAGAAGACACAGGGTTATTCTCTGGACTCCAAGGCAAGGGTACACACCCTGTGCCTCTGTGGCTGTGAGTCTCCCCTTGGCTTTACTCTGTCCTTGTTACCATTCAGCCTCTCCCTGGCAGGTTTGCCAGCACTGAAGGCTGGGCAGCAGATCCTGCAGCTCCCCCGTCTGCTGGAGGTGCCAGCAGGACCTGCTGCTGTGAGAAGAGAGGCTCCCTGAGAGGGGCTCTCCCCCACCCGGTCTAGGAGTTGGTTTTCTGCTTTGTTTTCCTTAGTCTTCTGTTCCCCTCTGCTCTTACACACCTTACCCTGGCTCAGCCAGCTCCTCTCAGGTCCAGCCCTCACACCAGCTAGCACATCAGCTTCCCAAAATCCCTGTGCCTCGTCCCCATGCCTGCACAGCTCTAGCTCCACACACCACCCTCCTGAGCCCCCTCACTCTGTATCAGGCCTCTGGTTGTATCCTGCTGCAGATCAGATAGCCAAAACCCATCTACTTCCAACTACAGCTTGCAGTGTCAGTGCCACTGTCACCTGGTTATCTCATTTAAAACACCCATCCACCTGACATGTCAGGACTCAGCTGGCATTTTAATTACATGCAGCAATGAATTACAGCAGGCCATTATAATTGCAGATGAGCACACCCTTTCTGCAGGCCTCTGCTTTATTCAAGCAGTGATGGATAGATTTAACTCCTTCTTGTCACCACCTTTCAGCTAGGAGGGAGGAGGCCCTGACATGTCTTCCACCATGATGGATTTGCATGTAGATCTGGGTGTATGTCAGAGAAACACTATGGAGACCCTGAAGTTAATGGCCCTATTGATTAATGGGAAATAGATCTCCCAAGCTTCTCTATCCAGCTTTGTGCACTGTTGCTGCCAAACATGAGCTATGGGCTTGGGTTCCTCTCCAGAAATCTGTTTAGGGTTGTGAAACTGGCCCTGTTTTTCTCCCTTGTGAACAGCTGATCTTGTGGTACACAGGAAAAGCGCAGGTGAGTTCAGCCTGCCATCCAGATTGAGAAGTTATATAGCTCATTTTGCACTGTGGACCTCTTGAGAGCCAGGGCAGTGAGGAGCATGAATGAATCTCTACACAAACCTGGCCACACTTAAATGTTCCCCCCATGGGCTGCATATTTCTTGTAAACTTAATTGCCTGGAATTAGGGTCTATTTCCTGGCATGGCTGTTGAGGTTAGAAATACTTTGGTGCATAGAAAGCTTCTGCTCAGTGGTTCACGTCCTGTTCTCAGGGAATCTGGGGCTGTAGGGCAGAAGCACCCACTCTTTGCACCCGCCCTTCACGGGGAACAGCTGGCGTGGGTGAATTTGGGAGCAGGAATCCCTGCTCCAGGGATTTTCCGGCCATCGGGAGCCTGCTGGATTCCTCTAGGTGGCAGGAAGCGCACACCCCGCTACCAGGGTGCTGCCGCCGCCGCAAATGCCGCAGCTCCCAAGGCGCAGGAGTTTATGAACTCGTAAGAGTCTCCGTGAGGGTTATTCTGAGACGGGGATTACATTTTACGAGTTGCTTGTCCACCAGCAATCTGACTGACAGGCTCCGACCACGGAGCTTGTTTGCTCTGTACCACAGACTTTCGGTATCGTGCTAAGGTTAGCCACTAAGCCATTCCCTTCACCCTGGGTAATGTCGTCCAAGGTTTGCTTACCTATGTAGCAAGAAGAGGTTTACATGTTTTCAAAGCAATAAAATCAGGCTGTAGCAGGCAGATATAATGAGCACCACATAAACCAGTTGGAATCTGGGTGCCTGCTCCACTGGTGTGCTAAAAAAATGTTGGGGTGAGCTGCAGTGGATTTGATTTTAAGGCACAAACTAAAGGACTGGATTTTTTCCCACTGGCTATGAACTCTTTATTTCTCTTTATCCCAGTTCATGTTACTCACAAACACCAGAAGATGTCCTTCAGACAGCCCAGAGCATTATTTTGGAGAGTGTCAAAATGCGTAAGTGACTGTGCTGAGTGTGTACTGGTGTGATCCGGCCCAGCCCCTGTGACCAGAAGGGGAGACAAGGCTGCCTTTCTACTCCCACTAACCCCCACCTGGGCAGGGGCTGACACAAACCCTTTGCTCACATAGGGCCCTTTTCTGGCCTCTCCTTCATCAGCTAGCAGAACCTTCTCCCCAGGCCACCTCTCTTCCATGAGTGCTCTGCATGTGGTCTCAGCCTGAGCTCCAGCTTTTTCCCTACAATTCCCTGCCCTTGCAGGACATGGCAGGCAGCTGATGGAAAGCTGTGTGCTGCAGAGGAGCTCTGCTTTATTTTTCTGCAGAAAAGGTCCTGTTGGGCATCAGCTTTAAGTCATGTTTTCTCTCCTGAGCATAATGAAGGGCCCCAGAAGGTCTGTGGTTCTGGTTGTTTGCTGTGGACCAACTTAAGCAATGTACTGCTGTGATATCTGGAGATTAAGGTTTGGCCCATTTCTCAGGAACATAGTTAGCATCCACGTGGGTGAGTCTTGTTTTTGAGAACAAGAAGCACTATTCTAATTTCTAGCTCTTCTGTGACCTCATTCAATCTGAGTCAAGTCCGATACAACTCTAGCTGCATCATTGACAAAGATGAAGGAACTGTGTTTTTTTAATGGTGGCACATGTTGCTTAGGTGAGCTACAAACTGGTAACACAAAATTTGACTTGTGTAAAACATCACCAGACATTTCAGAGCAATAGATACTACTTGTTCTGTTTAGATAGAAAATGTCATTAATTTCATTGCACTTGTAATTTAAATCCTATGATTTTTCTTCAAAATCTTAGCGATTTGTAGCTATTAAAATAATTTCAGATGGGATCAATAGCAGTATTACTTTGCTAGCATTATTTTGGCCTGCCAACACCACTGTCCCAAGCAACATCTAGATGAGCTAATCCCAAATTTTAAATTGTTCTCAAGACTGCAAAGAACTGAGTGCTAATGATCCTACTCAGTTTACCTCTGCTCTTTGCACAGGAGGCAGTCACCTATTCATTCCAAAGAGCCTGAAATAAAAGGTGCAAGTTTTGAGTCAGAAGGGAAAATAATAACTGTGTTTGCACAACGCACATCTGTGTGTAACTAATTAATTAGACCTAATCCAATATCAGGTCTGATATATAACTCAGTAGTGATCAGACATTTGTGCTGTTAGAAACCAAACCACATGCAGCTTGCTTCATCTTGTCACCCTTATTTGCTCTCCATCTCTGTCACTGGTGAAAACATGTCCCTTTGAAAGGCCATGAACTTGTACATAACAGAAAGATGTTGCAAGTCGTATTATTTTTTAATGACATTGTTGGTATTCTCAGGGATAAGTCCCTAAATTTCGAAGAAAAACAAGAACATGTATAGCAGTTTTAAAGCACAGGTAACATGGTTTTTAACAGCCTTCATTAGCAAGCACAGTGTGTGATATGAGTCAGCTGCAGTGCAGTAAAGGCAAGTTCTTCACCATTTCTTCCATCTCATTTCATAGGAGCATTTAGTTTACAGTAGATTAATGTCCTAGCCTCTTAGCTTATTAGTGTGAAACACAATCAACCCTATGTAATAAGATTAGACAGTAGGAACTTAACCTAGTGCCAATTTTTAATACTTTTTCCCTCAGTTAGAATGTGGGATGAGAGCTAGCAGACTGAAAACAGACTATCTGTTCATGCACAGTAGGAAAGGCATCATTACTTTTCATAAAACTGACCAGTTGCAAATATTTCTTGTGCTTTACATTTTTGTGTTGCTCCACCCAGATCAGGGCTTTTAGCTTTAAGCGGATAATAAAGCTCGAATGGCTGGACAACATTACTGAACAAGACTCAGTAAGATCCTGGGACAGGAGAGGTCTGATCTGATTACCCTGCATGCAGGATTAAGAATTGATGGGCAAGTAGCTTCAGTTTCTGCTGCACACTGTGTTTCATGTTGCCAGTTGTAATGAGAAAAAAAAATATAAATGCCCAGTGGCTTCAGTTAACTATTCCTGAAACCCCAGAGTAGTAATATGCACTGAGCATCTTTGCTTAGTGTTTAATGTGGTCTGATTCTTACTGTTTGCCATTGTTGTCTCAGACCTGCTACCACAAAATGAGCAAGTTGCATGTAATGCTGTCTGCTGTGTGCTTCCTTGCTGTCTGTCCTCAGAGGGATGTGTTCTGTGGTTGGAAGTCCCTGTAACCTTACTATCAGGAGGGAGGAAGTAGTCTTCCAAGAGGTGCACAAGGGACAAAAAGCTAAATTCCTTGCACGTAATTGAAAATTCCCTGTTGAAACTCTGGGAGCAGAGCTTGCTTACCATCAGATTTTATAGTTCCAGGAAGAGAGGAATTTAGCTTTACAGAGTGGGAAACCACTGTGGCTACATAATGGTCCCCTTAAAGAGGATTGTATGTTCCTCTGAATTTTTATATAAAAAATCATCTCAATAACATATCTATCATTTTTCCCCATAGCCACATTTTATCAAAAGCCTTTGGTATAACAAGGAGCTTTTCAACAACAGGAAAGTCATTTTGTCAGTTGAACATGCTATATAATTAAAGGATTAACATTTTCTCTGAAATGGAATTAAGAAACAGAAACGAGTCTGGAGTTAACTCCTTCCTGGTTATATGACTGGCCAAGGATTTGAAGGTGTAAAATTTCACTGGGAAATGTGCATTTTGGCTCTAGCTGTGCAAAAATAAAGCTGTGAAGAGGTTTTGGACTGAAATATTTGGAACATTTTCTGTTAGAATTTTAATGAAAGGAGACTATTAGAGGAAGAATGATGTGAAAAGCTGGAAAGAGGACAAAGAAGCATGTATTTCCCAATCCAGCAACCCTTCAGTCTCCTGCTGCAGATGGTGATCTCAAACCTGTACACAGTCACTGGCATATACATTTACCTAGGTTTGAAAATATGCAAATACAAACTTTGAGAAAATGCATCTTTTCATTTTTTAAATATTCAATATGGCAAGTCTCCAGAACTTCATAATAATTCTATGTAACTTGTTACTGGGGTGCCTGAGCATCACTCATGTGCATGTGGATTCCTGGGCCTGCCCAGAACACGTGGGCACCTGTCAGTCCCAGCAAGGCTGTGTGTCTGTTTTGTTACTGCTTAGTTACAGGCTGTAAATGCTGACACTAATTTTACCTTCTGATTTTTATTTATTTTTTTTCACAGCAAGTTAAATCTGTTAAAATTATAAATACTGTTTTAGAGAAAAGGATGTCATGGGAATGCATGATTTGTAAGGGAAGGGGTTTCTTACAAAGATTTTAAGAGGGTTTTTTTACACACCCATAACTAGCATCTTTTCACAGTTTTGTGGGTCCTATAATAAATTGCTGGGTTAATTGGTGAGCAGCTATTAGAAGACTGCACGTTCCTTCCCAGATTAATGTGAACAGTCTGTGTTTCCTCTGGCTTTTGACTATTAGGATGGTGCAGTTTCCTTGTCATTGGACTAAGGACAGTGATGGGTCATCACTAAGGTCACTGATGGATCAGCACAGAGATCTCTTGCTATCACTTGTTCTCTCACCTCTTCCTTTGCTGCTACTGATGTCACATCCCTTTCTTTGCCCCTGAGGTTCATGACTTGAATGATACCTTGATGCCATCTTCTGCTTTGCTTGTAGCCTTACTTTTAGCTTGATCTGTAGACCCTGGAGCTATACCTCAGCTCCTGCAGATTTCTTTATGTTGGAAAAGGCATCTTCTTTCTCTTTTTGTCTTCTCAGACAGAGTGGTTGTTGGGGCTTTCCTCTGCTTTGGCTATGCTCCCTGCTGCCTCATTATGTCCCCATGCAAAGCTCACTAGGCATAGGCTCTTGATGATACTATGGCTCTCCTCATCTGCCAATGTCATCACATTGCATCTGCCTCTGAGTATCACCATGGATGCCACCTCATGTCACCATGGGTTTCTGTATATCACAGAGTCCTACCTTTGAACAGGCTGGCTTGGAGATCAAAAGCTGTATAGTCATAACAGCTCAGGGCCATCTCTTGTTATCCATCCCTGCTCCACTTACCCGAGGCAGAACTTAGCTTCCTTCACAACTACCCTAGGTATCTATGCATGGTACTTCATTATGCCACATTGACATACTTTGCACTCAAAAATGTGCGGTTTTCTCACTCAAGGCCTGGAGAATTGGCCTTTCTGCTTGTTCACAGGTACCTTTTACCATTGCATGTCTCACACTCGGTTTGATCTATGGCTTGTGACTGACATGCAGTATCAAAGCCATGAAACATACTGTGAACTCCAAGATTTTAAAGAGATTGTTATGGAGCTAAGCAGGTGAAATAATTCATGTGTTTTGTTTGTGGAACAAGAAGTTTCATTCCATCCCATTTTAAAATCTTCAGTATCACTAAATAAAACTGAAGTAAAATTGAAAGATTTAATTTTTGAATTATCAAAATGCTGTAACTACATCTGCTGCCTTTGAACTGAAAAAAAGACTCCAGTCATAAAGCTCCAGTCAGCTCTGTGCAGTAGAAGAGCTTACACAGTTTGGTGTGTTTGCTCATCATGAGGTGTCTCTTTGCTATCCTCCATCCCTCACTAAGTGTGAAATGCAGCAGTGTTTCAAATGGTCTTTCCCTCAAGCCTTTGCCTCTGACCAGCTTCTGTCACATCTCATGTGGACAAAAAAACCAGATAGCTTGACAGTAGCCATTTTAGGAACATATTTGTAGTGTTTTTATCTTAACACAATGCACTTCTTACTCTCTGTAGATATCTTGTTCTAAACAAATATTTTGCAACAGGAATGGAGTCTTTGGATAGATCATATTGCTACTACACTGTCATTTCAATGGAAATGTTAGAGTAATTTATTAATCTTTAAGTTTATTACCACAAAGTCAGATGTAGCCTTGACTCGAATGGCAGTCCCTGGCCCACTCTGCAGAGTAAGCAGTACACCATGCTCTGCAGGAAGGGCGTTGTGGCAGGACGGGTGTTCACACACGCACACTCTGCTCTGTATGTGCATGCTGTCAAAGATAACACACGCAAACTCTGCTGCTCTGCAGCACTGCAGACTTTCCCCAGATTTTTGGAAGGAAGATGCACACGTGCACGAAGCAGAAAGGGGTGTTGCGTAAACTGCCCACGCTCCTACAGCAGATGTTTCACTGCAGTGTAGAATTGCCGTGTTAGGAGAAATAATGCTGTTGAGGCAAAGATTAAAACCCTTCTTTTTCTCCTTTTTGATGAACCTAGGCCTGTCATAGTAGAGAGGACCCTAGCTCTACATTCATTCTGCTTTTATATGAGTAAACCAAGAAAATTATAAGCTTCTGCTGCCTTCTTTCTTTTCAGTAAGGAGTTCTAGATGTTTTCAAAATCTTAAAGGAGCCTTGCCAGATAAACAAACCTCATGTTTCTCCATTTACGTCTCTGGAGGACCTAATTTAGCATAAAAATTCTCTGTGTACAGAAAGGAACAGAAAAAGCAACAGATAAAGTTTGTGACTGGTTAGCTGATGGTTCTGCTTTGATCCATAATGTTGCTGCAGAACCATGTGGCTGCTCACTTCTAAATCTGTGAGAGCCTAAGGGTTTAGAGGGAAGGCAGCAGCTCTGCTTGACTATGTCCAGACAGACACAGACAAGAAGGATTACCTGTGCAGTACTAATGCCCTCTAGATAGGTGATTAACACTGTGCAAGATAATTACTTCTGACATCTTTCATTCTTACCTTGAGAAAAACAGTGATGGTCTGGTGCAGTTGTGTATAGATCATGATCACATGTCTCCTGAAACTGCTGCAACTTTCACTTAGCTCTGATTCATCTCACAATAAAGCCAATTGGGAATTTTCTGCTGGCTCTAAAAGAAGCCGGCTGAGACCCTGCCGTAGAAAAGTCTTAGGAAGGAATTGTAAGAGACAAGGAACAAACCAATACTAGCAGTCTTGATCTTAATGCATTTAGTGCTCGGTGATTGCTACAGCAGAAAATATCCCCACACACTTTGTGCATGTAATTGATAGACACAATTTTCTAGCGTATTGCTCTGAGCTGCTTCCAAGAGAGGGTAGTCTGCTTTTTTGCCATGACAACTTTGGTATCTGCTTCTGTCCAGCTGGCACTTTGAGTAATCATTCTGGTTAAGTTTCTAGCTAGCAAACAGCATCAGGACAGTCTTGGCAAACTGAAAAGCAGCTGTATCTATCTGTGCCAGTCTACCATAACTCCTTGCAGAAATGTACATGGCTGCTTACATGGCTTCAAACATGAAGCAAATCATGACTCAGAATTCAGGTTGTTCTCTCCCCAGCTTTGCAGGTCTCAGTAACACACATCATTCCTAGCATGAGCTGTGATAGTGCAGCTATGCACAGTGCAGCCATACTGCCAAAAATCCTGGCTCAGATGAGGCCTCTGATGACCAGTGTTGCTGTGTGGGGAGTGGAGGTCAGTGTGAAGGCCTGAACATGTTCCGCTTTCCAGTCTGAGGCTCTTTGGCTGGGAAGAGCCATCATGGGGAGAATGAAGGCAAGGGCCTTTGCTGCCACACGGCCCCTCCCATCTTCTAGGACATTTTGGTGGGGTGCATAATGGATACAATCTCATCAGGACACACCATGAAGGATCAGTTGGATTGCAGTGCATAAAAGGTAGTGCAAATGATCATATAGTTATTTTAGGGAAACAATGGGTCATACAACTGAAACACGATTTTCTGAAAGCCACAGAGTCTGGCCACAGTTTGTTGTTGAACTGCTTACAAGTGAAACATTTCTTCCTGGTTCAACATGCTGGAAACTTTTATGTAAGTTTTCCCAATAGAAACTTTTGATTTTCAGTTCTGTTCAATGTTTGCAAAATCATGTAATCAGCTTGTTATTCTGGGGAAAAAAAAAGAAAAGGAAACTGTTGCCACTGGCAAGTTAAAGTCATAGTTCATAGCATATTATCTTTCCAGTAAAGCATCATTT
Organism: Agapornis roseicollis; assembly: GCA_002631895.1. Classification (NCBI taxonomy): domain Eukaryota; kingdom Metazoa; phylum Chordata; class Aves; order Psittaciformes; family Psittacidae; genus Agapornis; species Agapornis roseicollis. The sequence goes on from NDXB01002593.1 coordinate 40,258, forward strand.
TTCCAGGCACAACACTTTTTCAGGACCCAGGGTAATATGCATAATGACCTACCATGAACTCATGCCCTGCACTGGGTTATTCTCGGGTATTAGTTTGTGAAGGGAAAGATGTGTTCACTAACCTAAAGAAAAAATTAAATTAAAATTTGAATTCCTCTGCAAAATTTAAGATTTAATGAAAGTTTATCAACAACTGCCATTTTGTCTGTGTAGATGTACAGTTGTGCCACATATGGGTGTTTATAATCAGCTGTACAGCAAAGTCGAAATAATGGAATCTGTCTTTGTTATTTTACGTGTTAAACATAATCTGGTGCCTCTAGCTGACATCAACATTCTTAAATGTCACTCCTGATTATTAAAATAATATACATAACCTAATACCACAAAACTGTGTTGTAACTTTTAAAATATTTATACTATCTTTATAGTAATTTGTCTTGATATTTTTATTGAGTTTCTGTAAAATAATCCCCTCTAGAGTATGTAAACAAAGCAACTATTACTGTATTAATTAAAGCATATTAGAAGTGCAGTTTACCAAAGACAGCCTTCCTTACTGAATCCTTACAATGTGTTTTATTTACCATCCACCTTTGAAAAGATTTGACAGTCTCTGTGGCTGAAGAAATGACATGTTGACTCAAAATTGTGCGGTTTTCCAGTTCCCTAGGACTGTACATCAGGTGTGTTGTGTGGCTCTAGATCCTCACTTTCAAGGTTATACAAGACATTGTCTCCCAAAATTCAACTGAAGCCATGATTTAAATGCACTCGTGGTGGTTCCTTGCCAATGGGTTAAATAAAACACCGAGAATTTAAGAGATAGAGATAAGCAGAGTAACTTGAGCGGAATTAATTCTTGCCACATAGGAGCTGTGTTTATGCGTTCCCACCTTGTTTTTTGTGGTTCTCCTCCTGCTGCTGCCAGTGTCTACCCGGGCACAGAAATAGGAGGTCTGAGACTCTGCTTTGACGATGTTTCTCAGAGGTGTTTTTCAAAGTGACGTGTGGATCATGCAGTGTTCATTCAGCATGACATAAGGGTGACTGTTCCATGTGAACTGGGTTAGGTAAGCACCTGTATCACAGGATGTTTATCCAAAGCAAATGAAGCCTTGAAGCTTAGATCGTGGCAGGCAAGAGATCAGATCAGCTGACGCCAGCAGAGCCTGCAGGAAGGGATGTGACTGAGTGACAAAGATACACACACAGCTTTGTGCTGGGTCCCCCCATTCTCTCCGATGCGGGATGACTGTGATACACAGAAGGTGCCATACTGTCCCCTCACTGTCTGTCCCCACATGTATCAGATGTGGGGTGAGGGTTTGTGCCCTGATCTCTGCGGTGTGCTTTTCTGATGAGGAGTTTGCTCTGCTAGGACTCCATGAGCCTGCACATTTGGTCCTGCTGGCAACTGACAGCTAAAATTAACAAACCATTGAACAATAAAAATAAACAAATAATTTGGTCTAAACAAAAATATTACATATATCACATGTGATGTTCATGGGTAATCATAACTCAGAAATGGAAGTACCTGATGAGGAAGACTGAAAGTATTAGTTAACAGAAATCTCTGACAAATAGTGTTGGGATAAAGGGAATAATTATAACAAAAATTCTCATGGTGAATTTGTCACTTGGAACATACAGAATGGAAAAAGCTCATGGAGCTTTCTCTAGCTGAAAAGAGTTTTTCTAACCTGCTGATGTTGATTTACGTATAAACCAATCCTGAGAGAGTAGCAGAGGACTGAAATTTCTGATTTAATGCCAATATTTAAAAAAGTAAATAGGATAATCACAGGATGTAATACCTAGTAGCCTGGTGTAGGTGTTGGGTGAAGCTGCAGAAAGGTTGTGATGGAAAACCATTTAAGATAGATTTTTGATAAAAAGCCTCAAAGCATGACCTCAGTGTCTTTTCCAAGGAACTTAGATGTTTAAGGAAGATAACAGTGCTGCTAACTTATCATCATCATCATGGCTGTGTTTCACCATCATTGCCAAAAACAGCCCTAGAGTTTGCTCTGTTCTGCTGTGACAGCTGTAAGTGAAATATGTAGGAATTGGCAATAACCATTTAAGCAGTTCTGTAGCACATTAGCTGTTGTAAGGTCTAATGTCTTAATGCAGAAAAGTAGCTTCCACAGTTTGATTGACCAACTTGTCCTATGGAGGATAGACCACAGTCTTATGGAGCTAGATATGGTACATTTGTGTCCTATATCCAATAAGCACAGCTAGGTTGCTGCAGAGTCTACATGAGCTGTTCATTATTAGTGTTGCATGGGTAGAAAAGAGATACAACAGAATATTTGACTGAGTGCCACCTGGTGTGCAGATAAAAGAAACACATTCAAGACTTAGTACTGAATTAAAAATAGATAATATAATAGACATACATTGAAAATTGCTTGATAATAACTGAGAAAGGAGAAACAGTGTACTAGGAGATCATTCCTGGTATGTTTCTAAGAGACCAGATTTTGTCCAAATGATGCTTAATGACTTTTTCAGTGTATGTGTAGAACTTATGAAACCAGTGCTAGTGAAAGTGTGGAAGAATACAAAGAATGCAAAAAATAATTGCATGGTTAAATCATCCTTAAGTACTGATAAGAGCCAATTGGCAAATTGAGCAGTAAGTCAGTGTTGGGCCATAATGCTAGAAGAGCAGTAAGAATAGAATATCCTCATAAAATCTGGAACTTTACCTTGTGGATCAATTTGGAAAACATATAAAATCATATTAGGCAGCCCATGAAGCATGTAGTCTTATGGCAACATAGTAGGTAAGTTTGTGAATGCTGTCCTTCACTGCAGAAGCAAGAGGCAATCAAAATGGGAAAAGGGGTATTATCTCTGCCTCTAACATGAAAAAGAGCATTACCAAAATATAACCCTTGTGTTTGCACTTCAAAAAGGACTCTAAGAAACCAGAGTGTGTTCAGAAAAGGCTTATAAGGCTTATAAGCACAACTCAGGGTTTATAAAACATACCTGACACATTAAGAAACTTAGTCTATTTTGTTTACCCAAGAGTAGATTTAGAAGTGAATTAATTCCAGCCTAGAAGTGCTTACATGGAAAAAATACTTCATATCATGACAGACTTTGATTTAACAGAAAAAGTCATATTGAGATCAAGTTTTTGAAAGCTGGAATGAGACAAACAGATGAAAAATGAGGCACAAATCTTTAACAGGGAAACTACCCAAGCTTTGGAGTGATTTGTGTATGGATGTGGTGCATTTTCCCACACCAGATGCTTTCAAGTCATAAATGTTATTTATTCTAAAAGACATGAAACTATAGTCTCAGTGCAGAAATTATTGGGCAAGGTTTTCCTGGCTTGCAGAAGGTAAGACTAAAGCTCCCTTTGGATGTCTGGCTCTTTCTGTTGGCCACATGAGTGTGGCAGTAATACAGCTAAAAAGGATCTATGGTTAATTGTGAAGCTTAAAGGATCTTCTAGGTGAAGTTATTTTGAAATTCCATCTGTGTTGCCTATGCAGCATTTTACGGAACTCTGAAAAACAGCTGCTCTGTATTTCCAGAACAGGACCAGCTGAAACTCATCAGAAACAAGATATGACCTTAACATCAGTTATGACGACTACTCTAACCTCATGCGATTGTGTTTCCAACGACTCAGCATGTGTGACAAGCCCTTTGTCCTGCTTCTCTCCTCAGACTAAACTGGGATTCACATGCTTCATGCATGAACTGTGAACTTTAACAACCTGAACTCACAGGAGCCCCCAAGACATCTCTAATGTCTTTGAATTCAAGACATCACAATATAACCTACTGCTAATCTTGAGAAGCTAAATGCACATATAAAGTGGAGGCAGATGAGAAAGTACTCTGCAAGGCTATATATTGATGGGTGTATACATTAGGTACAAACACATGGAGTGGTGGAGTAGAAGTTATACATTTATGGATTCAGAACTATGATTTCATGGCCAAAATACAGTAAAACTGCAGATCTCTGCAAATCCCTAAACTTTCCTGCAGTTTTGCTCTTCTTTTATTATACAGACAGGTGGTCTAGAGCAATCATTTGCCACTAGAAAAAAAAAACAAACCACAAAGCTACCTTTGAATGACTCATATCCAAGTAATTCTGCATGCAGTTAGTACAGCCAAAAGATGCCATGAGCAATGCCCTGTCATCCTCACCAGATGCCCTAGCTGTCATCAGGGGCTCCTTGCAGACCTCTTTTCATCCTTTATTAGATTTACTTTATTCCGTCCTGCCTCACTATAGGGAAATAAGTGGGATGGTAACACCCGATCTGTATGGGTCAGAGGTCACCCAAAAGCTGCCTGGAGCAGCTTCTGAAGGAGGATTCACTTGGCGTAAGGGACAGGACAGGGCTGCTGGAGAATAAGGTACTTGAGCCCAGCTCTGCTGATTACTGTCCTGCTGCCTTCTCTGGAAGCACTGATTTCTTTTGCCATTGAAGTTGCAAGCCTGCCTTATTTTTTCACCCTTCAGGGTGTTGCTGGTTGTGGCTGAATTGTGACATGTCCCAGCATCTGGCCAGCTCACCAACTTGCGCTGCAATGCCAGACATTTCTAAGGACAGCTTTCATAGGGAAGCTACAACCCCTCAGATATTACCCACCGCAATTTCAGATTTCTAAACAGAGCCTTCTTCACCTGCCCTTTAACCAGATTAAACTGCTTATTTGAAGGAAAAATGATCTAGGGTGTTGTCTACTACTTTCCATTCCAAGTATTTCTGCCAGCGATGACTTGTTCACTCTCACTGTCCTGCCTGGGGTTAGGTCATTTCTTCCAAAAGAGCAGTAAACTATTGATGTGGGATATAAATCTTTGAGGAAGGCTGTTTTTCTGCTGACCCAGTAACTGGAGCTTGTTGCATACATTCATTAATGTTTCTTTTCATTTTTTTTTATCCACAGTGGACTCTTACCACTGTGCTCTCTGTAGCTTCATGAAGCAGATTTGACCTACTCATTCCCTGATTGCCCCATCACTGGACACAGAGACTCTTGATGACAGAGATTAAAAAAAACCCTTAAAATGCAGAGCAAACTATTCCTGTCTGCCTTTGGATGCCTCCTGTGTATCAACAGTAAAATAGAGATGGAATTGATGCAGTCAACCATGGCAAAATCCCGCTTTGAGGTGAAGGTTAGAGTCAATGACCTCCAGACATCCCTTCCAATCAGTGTATCTAGAAGTCTATCAACTCAGGCTAAAACATATCAGTAGAAAAATTCAAGCAGTTTTACCAGGGATTATCTTTCTCAGCCAACCTAGCTTAAAATAAATCTGTGTTTATAGTCACCAATCAGAGTGCAGAAGAGAAAATTTTATTTACTGCAGTGAAGGAGCAAGGTTGTATGACAAAGCTGTGTGAGTTGTTTTCTATTTTTATCCATAATAGGTTTGCTGGCTTTGTATCAGAAAGGGTTTACACAAATTTGTAGTGGAAATGTGTAGAAATGTATGGATTTGGACAAATCCAGCTTCTCCTCACTCAAATCCTTTTGTGAAGCCAAGTCAGGGTTCAGAATAGGTACTCCTATGAATGTTTGCATAGGTTCACCTTACATGGTATATGTTCCATAAGGAATAGTGAAGTTTAAAGAAAACGGGTTACAGAAGATTGCAGTGAGAAAGGTTTTTGAGAACCACTAATGTCACCCATGAATTCCTGTTAATTAGGTCCCAGGAAGTGAAGTTACCCATACTATGTTTGGATGATTGGTTTAGTGAAAACTGCTGGTAACTCACTAGTTGCACATCTGTAATGCAAGAGGTTTATGTTACTTTGCTTGGCACTCCTGCATTTATGGTTAGCAGTCAGGCAGCCCAAGTACATTCCTTTTTTTATCCACTCAAACTGCTGTATGGGATCAAAGCCAACTAACATGATAAAGCCTATTCATGTTAGGGCACAAGAAAATATAAAAATAAGCCTTGCATTTATTCTGTTTTTCCTGCAAAATAATTTTAAAGGTGTGGTACTGAGTAGGGCTTCTTTGGTAGAAGCAGCACAAAATGGTAGTGCTTAATGCATTGAGTTGTTAATATCTAAGCAAAGAATCTAGCAAGGAAACAAATAATCCATTATTGATTTATAACAGAATAACTTGATGATAGAAAAAATGTGAGGTAAGAGTCAGCCCAAGCAACTTCCTTTTTGGATTAATTTGGATAAGATCCCAAATGCCCACACACTTAGGCATAATTGTCCTCAGTTTGCTGTTTTGTGCAACTTTATTTGGCCAGCTCCATATTTAGCAGAAATTGAAGATGGTCACTGAAATCCTATGGAGAAAACCAGATGATCAGAGCCCTGTAACACAAAGGAAAGCTCAACACTTGTTGGAATGTATCAAGAGAAATCTCCCATCCCTCCCAAAACTCACATTAAAACCTGGAAACAGTGCTAAGGATCCAATTTAGCAAGTTTCTTTCACAATAGCCCACTCCACATGGAGACAATAGTGTCTTTCTAATATAGTTTAATTCAAAACCCACTTTTTTTTGGTTGTTGCATGAAACTGCAGCAGCTAGGCAAATTTGTTTTCTAACAGAGGCCCACAGTAAAATCCCAGCTTTAATCAAAATTTTGCTACTGAGGTCAAGAGCAGAACTTTATGGACTGTGCTTGCACACTTGCATATGGACGAGAGATTCATTCAGTAAGCCATTCCTCAGATAGAGAGCCAGTTATCCTTTGTAATGAAGTGAATTATAAGACTGTAAACTCAAAATTCCCTTAGAAAAGTTTGCAAAACAAGCCTTGTGAATGATATGAAGTATATCCCAATCTCCCTGTGTACACATGCTGTATGGCATACCATTATATCATTTTCCCTGTGTCTACCATAAAAGGCAAGAACTTGAGAGCAGAAATCAAGGGACTGATGAATGTGTGTAATTTACTGAAACTATTGGGCTAATCCCCTTCCCCCCACCCTCTTGCATAAACTGTGAGAGCCATAAGACAGCTGGATGAACTCTCTGAAGGGAGGAACAGATACCAGCACCCAGATAAGAAACAGAGCATTCACTTGTTCTAGTTACAGTCAGAGAACAATCAGCACCAGATCTGCTCTCTTGCAAGGAAGATGACTTTCTTGCATGAAGGATATAACCAGTGCTAGTATTTAGCTGCAGGGCCAAATCCCTTGATAGATACAGAAGGACCTCTAGTGCTTGCATTATCATTTACTTCAGAAATGGTGCTTTGCATGTTGTGACTGTAGTTTTTAAAAGTCATTTGGAACATCCATTACCCAGGCATTTCTGAAGTATTGCATATGAGGGAAAAAAAAGGCTTTTGATGAAAAAAACACAGAAGCACAAACTATTCAAGTTTTATTCACACCCAGGTTTGTCTCCGTGCTGGTGACAGGAACAGACAACAGCACATCTCAGACAAAATGAATTTTGCTATCTGGATTAGAAGTAAAGTGCCCATTTCTGAAACCTCCTGCTGCTACAGCATACCTTACAAATAGCTTCAAATCCTTTGCTTTTGATGCTGTTTTAATACACATGGCCCATAACAACAGGTATTGCTGAATGTTCATGGGCACTTCATATACAACAGAGCTAAATACCTACAGCCTAAACAGCAAAGCCTACCCCTAATCCATGAAATTTTACTAGGGTTCCCAGAGGTACATGAGGTTGTGTTAAGCATTTGCAGAAAATAAGTGTCCTTCCAGAATGCATCTTGGAATGACAAGAGTGGCAGACATGGTTTTACTTTAAAATTGCTATGTATGTTAAATTGGGTAAAGGACAGTGTCCACTGCCTTTTGTATAAGAGCCTATCTAGATCACTTACCCAAGAGATGGAAGGCTTTGAAGTAAATTACATGTTCTTCCTGAGGCTTTTGAAGACATATTAGTAAGGATACATTGGCTTTTTTACCTCACTGCAGCCTGAAATACTGTGAAAACACTCTCCTGTGTTCTAGCAGAAACTGAGCAATTAGAAAGTAGTTCAAGGTACACTGGTCCAGAAAAGAAAGCCCATGAGAAGTGCAAAGAATGGAGGCTGGAATAAAATGCATGATGAGCTATAGAAACTGAACAGAACTTAATATTATATTGACTTAAGATACTATAGAGTAAAAATCGTGAAGCACAGGAAGTACCTAATTCTCTGAGCAATATAACAGAGGTCTTTATAATTTGCTTTCCAGGCAATTTTAGTTTTTTGACATAATGTATTGATTTGTCAAATTTCTAGTTAACTTTCAATTACAGCCACATATCTGATTGCTAACCATTTACTGATATTGGGGACAAGAAGTATGTTTACCTGAAGGGCAAGGGGAGATCACTCCTGACCAACTGGATAGCCTCCTATGATGAAATGACTGGCTCAGCAAACAAGAGGAGAATAGTGCTTGTTTTTTATGTTGATGTCAGAGAGGCTTTTGATGCTGTCTCCCATAGCATCCTAATAGAGTAGTTGATGAAGTATGTGCTAGATAAGTGAACAGAGGGATGAGTTGAAATCTGGCTGAACCTCTCGACTCAAAGGGTTGTAAAAAGTGGCATGAAGTACAGTTAGAGGCTAGTCCCTAAAGGTGTCTGCCAGGCATCAATACTGGAAACAATGCTGATTAAGACCTTTGCTAATAACTGGGATGCTGGGACAGAGTGCACCATCACCAAATTTGCAAATGATATACAACTGGAAGGAGTGACTGGCAAATCAGGTGGCGATGCTACCATTCACTGGAACCTGAATGGGCTGGAGAAGTAGGCTCAGAAGTATCTAGTAGAGTTCAATAAAGAGAAATGCAACATCCTTCCCCTGGAGAGGAAGAGCCCCAGGCATACACTGGGAACCTACCAGCTAGGAAGCAGTTCAGCAGAGAAGGCCCTAGGGGTAGACACCACACTGATCATGAGCCAGCAATGTGCCCTTGTAGCAAAGAAGGATAACAGCTTTCTGGGAGCATGTGCCCAGGAAGTTGAGGGAGATGATCCTTCTCATTTACTCAGCACTGGTGAGACATATCTGGATTGCTGGGTCCAGTTCTGGGCTCCCTGGTCCAAGAGAGACACGGGGACACTACAGAAGGTCCAGTGAAGGGCCATGAAGATTGTTAAGGAACTGGAATACCTCTCATACAAGGAGAAGCTGAGTTGGACCTGTTCAGCCTTGGGAAGAGAAGGCTCCAGAGAGTGCCTTATCAGTGTGCATAAATACCTGATGTGAGAACGTAAAGAAGTCAGAGACAGGCTTTTCTGAGTGGTGTTCAGTGACAGGACAACGGGATATGGGCACAAATTCAAAATCTTTAAACACAGGAAAAGGCTTTTTTTTTTTTTTTACTAAAATTGTGGCTGAACACTGCCACAGCTTGCCCAGAGAGGCTGTGGGGTTTCCATCCTTGGAGACATTAAAAATCTGATCAGACATGGCCCTGAGAAACTTGCTCTAGGTGACCNTTTAAACACAGGAAAAGGCTTTTTTTTTTTTTTTTACTAAAATTGTGGCTGAACACTGCCACAGCTTGCCCAGAGAGGCTGTGGGGTTTCCATCCTTGGAGACATTAAAAATCTGATCAGACATGGCCCTGAGAAACTTGCTCTAGGTGACCCTGCTCTGAGCAGAAGTAGGACTAGATGATCTACAGAGGTTGCTTTCAGTTTCAGACATGCTGTGATTCTGTAATGTTCAATTGCCACAGCCATTTGGGAGGTACTTACATTCATGGCAATCTTTTTATAGAATCATAGAATCAGAATGTTTAGGGTTGGAAGGGGCTATGGTCCATTGGAGATCTTTAACAGTGACCTTTAAGAAGATCACCCAGTTTCAACCCCCCTGCCATGGGCAGGGATACATTTCACTAGACCAGGTTGCTGAAAATCCTGTCCAGCCTGGCATTGAACACTTCCAGGAATGGGGCAGCCGTAGCTTCTCTGGGCAGCCTGTGCCAGTGCCTTGCCACCTGCACAGTAAGGAACTTCTTTCTACTATCTATTCTGTATCTCCCCTCTTTCAGTTTAAAGTCATTCCCCCTTGTCCTGTCACTACATGCCCTTGTAAAAAGTCCCTCTCCAGTTTTCCTGTAGCCCCTTTTAGTTACTGAAAGCTGCTCTAAGGTCTTCCTGAGCCTTCTCTTCTCCAGGCTGAACAAACCCAACTCTCTCAGCCTGTCTTCATAGAAGAGGTGCTCCAGCCCCCTGAGCATCTCTGGCACTCCTCTGGACTCACTCAAGCAAGTCCGTATCCCTCTTGTGTTGGGGTTCCAAAGCGGAACACAGTACTGCAGGTGGGGTCTCACAAGAGAAAAAAAAATAAAAATAAAAGTAATTGGAAAATATCTTTAGTATCAAAGAAATATCTTTGACAAATAATTCTTTTCAGCTGTGGAGTGGACATGAGGATATTTTTCAGTGATGTGTCAAGCAGCTCCATGAATGCATATATATTGTGAGTCAAGTGGACTGGGGGAAGTTAAAATGGAGATTCTCTTGTTAGCTGACAGTTTGAAGAGAGATGAGAGAAAGTAGGAATGAAATAGAAGAAATGACACATATTGGCTGATCAGGTAATACCATTTCTTTAACTGCGTTGTCATTGTCTTTCCATTGCTTTGTTTCCTCTCTTTCATAATAAAGTCTGTACAATAGATGGGCAAAATCCATGCCTTTTTTTAGAGAGTTAAATTAAAACTAAAGTTGAAAGTAGAATACTCATGTGAGCCAACCACAAATCCTACTTTCAATCTTGTTTTTAATCTGTCTGTATTAAATACTGTTTTGTTTTTTGCACAAAACAACCCCCAACATATCCCTAGCATCCTAGAGAAGCAGTCTGAGCTAATCCAGTACTGCACCATTTCCCCAGGACAAAAAACAACATCAGAATTTGAAACGTCTTAAACAGGTTATGAAGATTGATCATCAGGTTTTAACAGTAGCTCATGAGTATCAGTGATCCCCCTCTCCATCTCAGAAAGGTAAACAAGGGTGCGTACCCACCAAGTCTCAAGGCTGCTTCTTCTTTCTGGAGTTTTAGCTCTTCACACCAAGAGGGGTGTGAAATACTACTGTCAATGATGAGCTGCCCATGTGCACTCAGACCCAGATCTAAGCCCCTGCTGGGGCAGAGGAGCATCTCACCACCCCAGCATGGAGCTGGAGACTTGACTGGGAAGGTGACTCCCACTTCAGAACCTCTTTGGTAGAGATTTGCTGTTACTCACCTCCTCTATAGTTACTCACTGTAGACATTTAGTAGAAAGTTTCTATCTCAAGATTTTGGTAATGAAAGTGATTTTAAACAGACAAATGGGGTAAGTCACCAATAATAAAGCCAGCCCTCTTCCAGCCAGCAACTGTAAATATGATTATTTTTTCTGCCTCGTGCAACCTAAGAGGCAGCCAGGAGTTCTTAACACAATGAGGTTTTTTTTCTTTCTTCCTATTCAGGCTGTTTTAACTATTTGTCATTTCTAAGAGCTGAAATGCTCAATTTTGAAGAGAATTTATTCCTTAGATCATGACAAGGGGCCAAGAAAGGCCTGCCAATCAACTGTTCAGGCTGATGACACAGCTTCTGCTTGGAGATGAACAGTATACACTCAGGGAAAAAGCTCATCCATGTAGAACAAAATATTGTCTGTAATGCTACTACCACCTAGCATCTTGGAGATTGTTCTTGGTGTCTTTTGAATAAAATAACCATTGCAGGTGCTCTGAAAGCAGCAGAAGGGATAAAATAATCTCCTTGAATGGAAGGAAACCAGTGCTCAGTCACTGCTTCTCTGAGCTGCTTCAGATTTAAGCAAAAAACATTTCTTTACTCAGCAGAAAATGTCTCAGTCATTTTCTGCTCTATGTCCAGAGCCTCCTGATAGGTCATTTTCAGCATGGCAAGACACCCCTCATCTGCCAAGACAAAGTTCCCTTTAAACACCTCAGATCTGCAGAAACCTTTATTGTACCAATAGATATTTTTTTTTTTCACTGCTTAAACTGGCTTACTACGAGAGCAAACTATGCTAATTCAAAGGTGTCCATCTTGGGTTTATGTGTGGGTTGTTTTTTTTTTTTTTGCCAATGTAACAGCATCCTTTCAAGCATTGNAAACCTTTATTGTACCAATAGATATTTTTTTTTTCACTGCTTAAACTGGCTTACTACGAGAGCAAACTATGCTAATTCAAAGGTGTCCATCTTGGGTTTATGTGTGGGTTGTTTTTTTTTTTTTTGCCAATGTAACAGCATCCTTTCAAGCATTGTGGGGTCTGTTATCATTGGAGAAGCAGTTGCACTCCTGAGAAAATAAAGTAACAGAGACACAGGAGTTTCTGCAAAGTTAGGACAAGTTATAGCAATATAATTTACTTTCAGGTAAACCTTAAGGCTGCTGCTGCAATCTCTCTGGCATGGAGTGTTTCTGTGACACTGGAGCTACATGAGAGAGCTGAAGATCATCACAGAAACCCTGGAGGGGTGCTGTGTCTGTTTTGTGGGGAGGAAGGTGGAAGAAATGTCCTGATACTAGCAGTGAGGAGCTGAAGCAGAAATAAAATCCCACTCTCATAAGCACCAGCCTCTCATGTTTCCTGTTTGCTAGTGCATAAGACATTTGGTGCAGGAGGATGAGGTTAAGACTGCATCTGGCACAATGTGCAGTGGGATGAGAAAGCAGCACAGGCTGTAGCCCAAGAGGCTGTTCACTATTACAGCTTGCTAGGGGATCAAGCTCCTGGTAGGTAGCACACCTGAGGTCAAGTGTTGTGTTGCAATCTGCCTGAGAATGCCTGAGGTGTGTTACAAGGGACACTGAGGCAGGCAGGGACTGGCTGTGTCTACCCTGTGCTTAGTGTGGCAGGTATGAGCAGCCTGAAGTCCAGGCTGGGGCCGTGAATTCTATGTGATGATTTGACTATAGGAAGGAATGTGGAGTTGAACTGAATACTGATTTTTTTTGTCAAAATATGATAACATCTCTAGAAGGTAGTGCTGCTGGAGAAAAATATGTGCACATATTTACATGGATGAGGGAGAGCTACTGTAGCTGCTCCAATAAGAAAAATGTTTTAAATTAAGAGCTGTCTGTTTATTTCATGAGAGTGTGGTGTGGTGCAAATAATAAACATATGGAAGACTTGAAGTGCTTCTTAACAAAGTACTTGGAGCCCTGACTATTTTTGGTATTCTCATGCTGCTGCTGCTCTGGAATCCACTCATAAAACAGTTTCATAGGAGCTTCTTTTCATTTTATATGCCTTTTGTGGTACAATTAGTTCTTAGAAGAAAGTGTTTTGTATTCAGATGTAAATTCACAAGTCCAAACTTACGTCTGCCCTTTTAACAGATTAAATCATCTATCTGTATGTCTGCTTTTAATGGGACAGTGCAAATCATTTTTAAGTCATGAAAAACATATTTTTATGGACCCAATATGCTGGGAAGCTGGTGGAACCTCTTGTCTCATTTGAGTATGGTGGTGTGGGAAACAAACATGAGGAAGAGAAGCTGAAGAACATGAGGATCAATAGAGCTGCTAAGAGATTATGGGTAAGATTAGACTGATTTATAGAACATTCTAGACAGGTTTTTAGTCCTGGATATAACATGTCTCTATGAATGGGAGGTTACAGAACACATAATGAATAATGTTTTCCTGACTAGAAGGTTTCATTTATATCCATGCCAAAAATAAAATAGTCTCTGATTTACAGTTCTGTTGGCTGAACAAACTGTTTGGTATGGAAACTTTGACAAATTTTTCTGGCCTTACTTTTCTCATTAGGCACCTTTTTCTGTCCCTAAAAACATACTTCATTCTGAATTCAGCCCTCTTTATTCCTCCTTTCCTTTTGCTGCTGCTGAGTTTGATCTCTTCAACATGATGAGTTAGACTTTCAGGCACTTTCAGCCATTATAGCTGCTTTTGTCACTGAAGTCTCCTTTCCAGGAGTAAAATTTTTCCTCCTGTGCTCTAAATTATTAAGAAAAAAAAATATTTAGCACATCCCTTGGATGTCCTTTTCTTTTGGGCATCTCTCAACCTGTTCAAAGTTCTAAACCATCTTCCTGTTTAAGGTGACTACATTAGCCTTGATCATATCTGCCTGTCAACCACTGGCATGATCTAGATGAGATTTCAAGGGGCCTATAGCTTCACTCTGTCTCTACTAATTATTCTTCCCTTTCTGTTCTCTAAGATGGAAACCCTTGGCTAGGACATGGTCATTCACACTGCTGCGAATGTCATCTAAGTGACCAAAGCCACCCAGTGCAGAGTCATGGTAAAGATCTGCCAATCTGTTCTAAGTAAGCTTGAACTTCATGCTTGCTTCTAGACAGTGTTGCTGCTTTAGCACAGTTCAACATTCAGGTTGAATAGCCTCACATTGTAGCTTGGCTAGATAACCCAAGCGTGGCTCTATACTGGCACAGCTATGCTCTTCCTGGTCTGGGATGTAGTTTCATGAGCAGTACTTCAGGGATCTTTATGCTGATCTTTGTTGTGCAATGTGAACATGCTTCTGAACTTCCAGTCCTTCTTCACGAAAGACACATGCATGCAGACACACACATTTTAGGCTTTTCTTCATTTGCAAAGTGAGGTACCTTGTCATTAAAATTTGGATTGATATTTTCCAGAATCCTGACCTGACAAGATGTTTAAAAACATGCTTAAAACTCACCAAATTGCCGTTTATAACACTTGCAGCATCCACATAAGTCAACTTTTTCTCTTTTCATTGAGAAGAATGAACACCTGAATAAATACAGTCATGACAGGTAACATAGCTCTCCAAGAAGTGTAAGATGAAGTTATAAGGCTTCATCTTCCATAGTACAGGTCAAACTGTTGGGTATGTTCTTAGATCTCTGATGTATGGCAGATCTGATAGGTATGAACAATGAACCCTAAAAAGCTCCTCACCACTAACTAGACACAGTCTTTGCTACTGCCAACACCATTTAGTCAGAGGATTATCATCCTGAGTATTTAATTGCAGTCTGGAGGCAGAGTTCTTATCATTCTGCAAGACCTACCTCACAAATATCCCCCTTCTTATTTTGGTGTAGGAACCACCAAAATGGCCAATCATGAGAGCCTTTTCATGGTGGTAGAACAAAGAACACTAGCTTCAGTTTATGGGTTATAATAAACACATCTGATAAAGTAAAACCAACACCAAAACAAAAGTTCTTTTGATAAAAATTCCTTCTACTGAAAGAAATTGTTTGACATTTAAGTTGAAAGGCAAAAAGCAGCCCTTTGCCATTGCTCAGGTTTGCCCACATGAGTAATGATGGCAAGGCAATTATGAGATGCACTCTAGGGTACTTTGATCGTTGGTGTTTGCATATGCCTCTAGCACCGCACTTAAAATGCTGAGACTGGACCCTTCCATGCCTCTCCCAACTTCAGAACAGCAATGTCTTTTCCAGCTCCTTTTTGCTCTAGTGTCAGGTCACAGAGGAACTGTCCACCAAATGAGCACCTTCTAAAATAAGGATGGCTTGGAGATTTCTTTTGTGCCATTGTGTCTGAGGCCCATCAAGGAGGGAAGAGAAATACTTGCAATTTTCAGGTTAGGACAAAGCTCAGTCATTCAGGACTGAACAATAATGAAAAAAAAAGAGGCGAATCACAAAGGAGAAAGCTGGTCACAGTCACTATCACAGCCCCTGCAGCTGTTCACAGAGTGGGGTGTTAGCACTGGGTACAGACCTTTGAGGACATTTTTACTTTGTGGCAAAAATTCACAGAGTCTGAATGTCGTAGACAGAAAACTGTTAAAGTCACAGAATGAGTATTAAGACAATAATGGAATTCTTAATTCCTTAATTTGGGGATTCTTAATTTTTGTCTACTTCCTGCTTCTGGCAACATAGGTAGTTCAGTGCTGGTGAAATGAATGTGAAGACAATTGTCTCCATCTGTCTTGCACTGGACTTCAGCTTAAGCACTGTTTTCCTCATTTCAGTGCCCTGTCCTGGTCCTTGCCATATGGATTACCTCAAAAGGGATGCTGCAATGCACCATGACATATTGCTCCTCCTCTTCACCTTGGACAAAATTATTAAAAAGACTAAGGGCAAGACCAGTTTAGCCCCTGTTTGAATTCTAAGTGAATGTCAGCTTCCTAAGGGCCTGAGGTTTGGGAGGTGTTACCTGCTGGAACTGCTTGGAATTATTGCATTTATTTCAGTCAAGCACAGATTAGCCTTCAGCCAGATTGTCTAGACTTTGAACATTGTGCACAGAATGTGGTTGCTAATGGACATTCTGCTTATGGACAGCTCTTTTTCCTTGCCAGTGTCAACAACTGATTCTTTCATTCTGCCTTCTTCATAAGTACAGTATTAAAAAATGTTCTCTCTAAAACTGAACTTATTATTAATGTGCTTATTATCAGAAGCACATTCCATTCTTTTGGCTCACAAGAGTGCAAGACTCTTGAAAGCTGATGTGTAATTGTGAAGAAAACCTGTCATTTCATGCGGAAAGTATTATTTTCTAATACATCAAAATCAGCAATGATTATGTCTCAGAATGGTCAAGTTTCTGGTCTTGCTAGGAACAATTTTTTTTTTTTTCTCAGTTTAAAATCAAATTTAAGTATCTTTTCCAAAAAAAAAACGGTGAAANTTTTTTTTAATCAAAATCAGCAATGATTATGTCTAGAATGGTCAAGTTTCTGGTCTTGCTTGGAAAAAATTTTTTTTTTTTTCTCAGTTTAAAATCAAATTTAAGTATCTTTTCCAAAAAAAAAAAGGTGACAGTGCATGTGTGCATATGTCTGCTTTTCTGATCCATTCGTTCATTGATAGTATTTGGGCAAGGAATATTTCTCACTCCATTTTCCCATAATCTAGTCAAAAATGACTGTGAAGACTGGCATTTCACTCACATGTGATTCAGGGATTCTTCCCCTTTGCAAAGCACCAGTGTGTTTGTGCACCCAGTGTAGCAAACCCAAGGTAGTTGGGTTGGATCAGCCACCAGCTAGGACGAGCGTTTGTGGCTGTACCAAAACACACTACAGCACTGGTTCCTGTTGAAAACAAAGACACAAGCACATGCTTACAAGGGTGTACTATATCATCATCAGATGGTTCATATTATTCCCTGACAAACTAATGCATCAGTATTTATTATGAAAACTAACTGATTTGGTCCTGTGTCAATTTTATTTGCCATCAATACTGTTTTAGTTTTTGGTGGAATTCTGCCAACTTTTCCTGTTCTTGCTCCAACCAAGCCCCTGAAAGCTGACTTTCACAGGCTGTCTGTGATTAGACAGTGGGGCCTCTGTAAGCACGGTCTCATATGAGCAGCTGTATGTTTTTTCTGTAGAGGGAACTTGTCATTAAAGAACTGAGAAGATGAGTGGGTGGTACCTTGGGCGTTTTTCTTTTAATTTGGCCCTCATTTACTTTAGACACTATGAAGGAGGCTGCATTAGTTGATGGTGCCCACAATTCACTTGTACTGATGAAGGCAGCTTGACAGCTGCATAAATCACTGCTAGATACCACTAATAGATTGCCGCATACGAATTTGTAGTGGACCACCCAAGCACAGCTCGGGGCGGCCTGCAGTCACTCTAGGCTTGCACATGAGTACAGTAATGCAAATTTGCTTAACTCTTTGTTAGCACTTTGTATGGTTTTCCTTTTAAGGAAGGTATCATTTTTTCTCCATTTGCTCTTAGGCTTATTTGCCAGGCAGGTGAAGAAAGTCAGCAGTGCCCAGTGCCTCCCACCATCAATTGCTGTGGGCTTGAATGAAGTTTTATTTATTTTTTTCATGGAGGGACACCAGCTTGTTTCCTCATCCTGAGTTGTACAATCCAGTGGGAGGGAGAAGGAGAGTGAAAGGGGTGGGAAAAGAGAAATGATCTCCTAGCTCAGTGTAGGCACTTCTTGTACACTACAGAGAAAAGCTTCGGCAGGGCAAAGTAGTCATTAAATAGCTACAGTGTGCTGCCTGTCTAACAGTGAAGAATTATATCCTGCCATCTCTAATTGAAGACACAACGGAGGTCAGGACTTGGTAACATACCTATCAGAAGGAATAATACAAGCACATAGGAACGCAAACTTGTTTCTAGTGGCTGTATGTGCAAATCTGGGTAAGATGTTCACCTGCCACATTAAAATCTAGAAGCTGTTGATCTATTGCCACTTGACATGAGCCAAGCCCTGGGAAGCATTAATCAATAACAAGGTTATGTTATCCATCAAGGGAGATGGGATAGAAGTTGGAAAGCCTGATACTTATCAGATGCTCTGTGTCATCTCTCTGGGGCTGCTGTGTCACACAAGTACTGGGCCTACAGCTTCCTGCAGTGGCAGCTGCTAATGGATTCTTGACCTTTTGGCTAATGACTATGGTATCAGCAGCTTTATGGTTTTCGTGTGCTTTATTAAGGAGTACTTTTCTCACTTGAAAGAAATTACAGCTTAGTGCTTACAGAGGTCACTCTTCTGGCATTCCCCACTCAGCCTGCTGTGGTGCTATCATGGTAAAAAATCTCTTGTCTTTCTTCCCAGTACAACGTTAATTAGAACTCTAACACAATCTGAAAAAATTCTTGCTTGTCCTGTAGTTGTTACTAGAGGCAAGAGTCTCTCAAATAGAGATTTCCATGTTCCACTCTCACAGCCAGATCTCTAACCTGAGTGGATGTACATAGAGTCAAAGCTTCGTAAATGTGCATTTCTGTAATTTGCATGTATTTAACCTAAGTGTGTGCAAAATAACGATTCACAGCTGGCTTTTTTGTACAAACAGTCATTGTATGGGCAATTGCAAAGACTGGGTGTACCGTCATGGTAACAGTAATGATGAATTTTGTGTGTGTGTTTGTGCATGTGCATGTGCATGTGCAAGTCTGCGTTGCAACTGTACTACCTGTGTTGTGGGAAGGAAGTCAAAATCACAAACAAGTATTGTACAACCCTTAAGAGGGGGTCAGCAAGTTAATTACTCTGCATTTTGGTTTTTTTTAGCACTGGTGGCTTTTCATTTCTTGCCGTACCCGTTTCCATGCTAATGTCTGGAAATTGCCTCTTTGTATCAAGTGGTTTAATTTGACTAGCTTTGGCATCTGAAAGTCAATCAAAGCCTCCTCTGTGATGAGCACTTTCAGCATCATGGTGCCCTACCCCCAAAGTTTCAGTTTGAAGGAGGTGAGCAGTGACAACGAAGACACCCTGCAAGAACTGACATGCTTGTTCATACCTGGAGGGGGAAACAAAAACAGAAAAGAAATTTGAACAAACATTCACACTTAACTAAAGATTTTTTCCTGTTTAAAAGAAGCCTTTGTTTTCCAGTCAGAGACCAGCACTAGTACTTTGTGTCTTAGAGCCACTTATATGAACACAAAGGAGTTATAGCCACTTCAGCCAGTAGTTCGGCCTCACTGGGGTCCCAACTTAAATGCCACTATGCACACAGGTAGCACAGGGAATAAAGAAGAAGAGTTAGAGATGTGCACATGCCTGCTGTGATCTTATTGGCATCAAGGAGATGCAGTGGGGTGGCTTCTATGACTGGAGTGTTGTAACGGAATGATAAAGCTCTTTAGAAAGACAGGCTGGGGAAATGAGGAGGGGGTGTCACCCTCTATGTCAGTGACCAGTTGGAGTGCATGGTGCTCTGCCTGGGGATGACTGGGGAGCTGGCTTAGATCTTATGGGTCATGATTGAAGGGAGGGCAGGGACATTACAGTGGTGGTCTGCTACAGGGTGTCCAATGAGGAGTACCAAGTGGATGAGGTCATCTACAGACAGATAAGAGCAGCCTGTCATTCACAAGCCCCAGGTCCTCGTGGGAACTTTGACCGCCACAGTATCTGTTGGAGGGACAATACAGCAGGGCACAAACAATCCAAGAGGTTCCTGAAATATGCCTATGACAACTTCCTTTTCCAAGTGATAGAGAAACAATGAGGAAAGGTGCTATGTTGCACCTTGTTCTCACCACCAAGGAGTAGCTGATGCAAGCATGTAGTGATAGGACAAGGGGAAATGGCTTTAAACTGAAAGAGGGGGGGTTTAGATCAGGTATTAGAAAGATATTCTTCACTGTGAGGCACTGGAACAGGTCGTCCGGAGAAATCATGGATGCACCAAACCTAGCAGCGTTTAAACCAGGCTGCACAGGGCTTTGAGCAGACAGGTCTAGTGGAAGGTGTCCCTGCCTGTGACAGGGGGATTGAAACTGTCTGATGTTTAAGGTCCCTTCCAATCCAAACCATTCTATGATTCTATATGTCAATACTGGATATGATAGTGTAGTGTGAATAATGGCATTAACCATTAACAAACAGATCTGTCAATCAAGAGTTTTAATTACAGGTAAAACCACTCCAGAAGCACCTAGCAGAGTGAACTGAGCAAACAGCCTTCAATGTAAAGATCATTTAGTGTATGTTTCTTAGCAATGGTCTAATGAGTTACAGGTACTGTTAGCTATTTTTCATAATGTGCCAAAGCTCAACATCACACCTTGCACAGTCACAAAAGCACAAGTGGTTTTGATAAGTCTAAAAGGGCTTAATCATTTTATGTATTTGCTGCATTCCCATGCTGAGTTACGTGTTTTGAGAAACTGGCAAAGGTTTGCAGCTACAAAGGATAGCAGGGGTGCTAAACAGAGTGGTAAGAAGTGCCGTGCCAGCTCTCAGATTACATTTATTGACTTGGTACCTTTGAAGTAAAGAAAAATCTTTATTATAAAAAAAAAGAAAGGAAAGGAAAGGAAAGGAAAGGAAAGGAAAGGAAAGGAAAGGAAAGGAAAGGAAAGGAAAGGAGAAAAGAAAAAAGAAAAAAAGAAAAAAGAAGAAAGAAAAAAGAAAAAAGGAAAAAGAAAAAGGAAAAAAAGAAAAAAGGAAAGGAAAAGGAAAAGGAAAAGGAAAAAGAAGAGAAGAGAAGAGAAGAGAAGAGAAGAGAAGAGAAAAGAAAAGAAAAGAAAAGAAAAGAAAAGAAAAGAAAAGAAAAGAAAAGAAAAGAAAAGAAAAGAGAGAAGAAAAAGCCTAAAATATACTCTTGTCCACATCTGGTTTGGTTTTGTTTCTTTAAAATTAGATTTGTTTTCCTCCTCCACTCACAGGAAATATATTTAGGAACAATGTTCATCTTGGAATGGCATGCAGTGGTATGGCATGCTGACACTTTTTGAAATCTGTTTACTTTCTACCAGTCAACAGTTGCTAAAATGTTCCTGGAATGAGCAGTAGGTTTTATCCCTTGAGTGTTCAGACCTTTGCATCCAATTATAGTACTTTCTTACACTTATGACTAACTTCCATCTGCCTTGATGGATGGGACACACATTAGCCAGGGATAAAAAGAAAAAAGCTTAAATGAGCTTGAGCAGTGAAATGCTGTCTTTTTCAAGGCTGCCTCAGTGTTTTCCTGCCTGTCCCAGCAAGATGCCAGGATCCTGTGCTGATCTTTCCTGCTGGTGTCTGTTGATGCTCTCACACCATTATGAAGAAGCATTTCTTGGCTTCGACAGGAAAGCTGTTATGGTTTTGGGTATGCACCAAGATGGTCCAAAAGGTAATTTTACATCTTTTTGTTTCTGATATTTCTTGCCTAATACAAAAGACCCACAAACTCAGCATTAAGTTTTGGGTCCTCTCTGCTGCTGCATATGTAAAGAAAAGTTTGTTGCTGTCTCAGTGGGACAGTGTGATTGGTGAGAGACCATGAGTTACACCTTCAGAGGATCATGGACCTGCCAACCCACAACACTGGTTTCTATAGCTCCTGGGGTGGCTGTTTAGACTACCTGAGCTTATGACCTTGGGGTTTCACTGGTGACTCTTCTCAGGCCATTGCCTCTCCATGGGGCTGCTCAAGCTGCCCATATCAAAGCTTTGGCAGTTAAACCTCCCCACTAGTCTCCCCTAAATGGCTCACAAAGACAAAGCTGGGTCTTGCCATATATGAAAGGGAGTAAGTTACATTAACAACTGGAAATTTACATAATGGTTTGAGTGAGAGTGAGCTGGCCTTAGTGCTGTGCAAATGCTCCAGAACCTCTGGATACTAGGTCTGTCCTGGCTCAAGAAGATCAGGAAAGATACTCTTCAGTCTAGAAAGGCTGTTTCAGGGCTATCCTCAACTATATGTTACTGTATAAGGCATATGGGCTTTATGCTCTTTTTGAGCTGGATGATGATCAGGGAATAATTTTGTGTGAGGAAGAATGGTGTAAGCAAGAGTCAACAAATACTGAGCAGACTTATTAACACTTCAACCACTTATATGCATTATGAGTCTCTAAAATAATTTATTTTTTCCAAAGGAAAATTCTTAGCCTCCTTGTGATTTACAAACTGCTGCTAAGGATTTTTCAATGGCCAAAATCTAACCTGTGTTCATTAGCATTTTTTGGGGTTTTTTTGGAAAGAGATCATGTGGTCATGCATAATCATGTCATACAATATGTCTCTAATTTCTGGTTGGACAATGGTATTTAAATTGGTTTAAAGTTGTGTTTACTAGCTCAAGTATCAGAGCCCATAAGCATTTCCTAATTTCCACACAGAGACTGGTGTCATCACCAGGATTCCCCCAGGACAGCTCAGCAGCATATCTGAGATCATCAAAGAACAAAGCACTCATTGCACATCTAAGGTGACTTCTGCTTCTTTGAGTTAATGTTTCCAAGAGGTTTTTTAGCTCAAGTCATATGCCTATGCAGAGCTGCCACTGCCTACCACGGCAAGTGTTAGAATCCGGCTGCATTCTGTCAAATGGCTGTTTCATGAGGGAGCCCAGCAGCTGCTCTGAGCTGCTGTGTTTCCAGATGCATTGTTTTGGTGTGAGAATTACTGTGTCCTGGTAATTTAAATTATGCAGTGATCAGAAACATTAACTGAGTACACAGAAGCACTATCGCACTACTCTGTAAGTACAAAAGCAATGGCCTGATTAACTGAACAGTGATTGGAAATCTTAACTCAAGGCATCTTTACAAGCAACCTTTGCTACAAAGGACTGGTTTCAGTCCTCTGTTGTTACTTCACAGTTCACCTTTGGAAAGTGGAGTGGGAAAACATCAAAAACTTGTCTCTGACATCTTATTTTAGTTGTGAAGAAACCAGGTAGTTTTTATAATTTTTGAGAAGCTAATTGCATGATAGCAAATATTGAAAAGTTATTTTCCAGCAAGTTGGATACACTCAACAGCCTCTTCAACACATGTTTTTGAAAGGTTGTTTTGTAATAAAAGTGAAGAAACAAGAAAATTCACATCAATGTGATCTGGTTAAAGACTCTTGTTTTCTTTTAATTGTTTTTGGTTTGTATTTCTTTGTCATTAAAGCTCAACTAATCTTTCATATCTTGGAGCCAGTTCCTACTGACAGGGTGGAAGGAATAAAAAACTCCCACTGTCTTGGTGATAAGTTATCTAAAGATCACCCATTACACAAACTTTCTCTGTTCATCCTTCTTGGATGTTTTGAGCTTTGGGAAGGATTAAAAGAAAAAAAGAAGAATATATGCTAAAACTTTAAAGTGTCCTTTGGGAAGGTGTGTAGCTAAGCAAGTTAACCTCATTCTCCTATCACTTACATTAATGTAACCCCAAGAGAACTACACAGAATTAAAGAGAATAGCATCAATGTAAAACCAGGATCAGGGAGAGAAAAATCAATCCTAAACTGGTATTAGATTCATTGGAGTTGAACGTAAGTGTTTCAGACTTTTCATAGATTTTTTTATATGACTGCTGCACACTGTGTAACCTGGCACATAGAATCAATGGAATTGAAAGATGAAGCCAAATTCAAGACCTTCAAAAATTTGTGGATGCTGCAGAAGTACAGATCTGATATTTGCTGCTGGGCCACAGTGTTATCATGGTATTGGCCAAGTTTCAAGGTACAAACACATTTATCTTTCGAGGACATTGCAGCAATAATAGGAGAGCTCAAACTTTGTGGCTTGGACTTATTTCTCTTTAATATGTAGTTTTGTTTGTGAACTCTCCAAAGCCTGTGTTGATATTGTAAATGGAGCACATAGGAATAATGCTACTGAAGTTACTGGAAGTTTGTCAGTTAACCTAGGCTCACACACAAATCATTACTATTTCCCATATCAGGATTTTAGTTGAGCTGATCAATAACTTCAAAATACATTATGAAGAAATAACTAGAAATACCCAAAGCCAAGAAGGGTTCTGTTTGCCAAATATCTTTTGGATAGTGTTTACCACTTCTGTGTCTTGTAAATCCCAATCAATTATACTGAAATTATGCTGAAAATGTATTTGAGGTGGTTATGATCTCAACTGTCCCCGCATGATCCAAACTTCACTTGCAACAAGAGCCGAAAAGCTGTGCAAGTCTTAGAAATGCTTCCAACAAGTACAAAGGTTTCTAACAGAACATAGGACATCTTATATGTGCTATTATTAATTTTTCAATCTGCTAGAGAAAGGCAGTCTATGATTCAAAATAGTTCTAAGACGAGATGCTGATGAGCACACACCAACAGGGTGATACGTACAGTCAGAAACAACTGTAGACAGTTATTTCTGAGAAAAGGCGAATCTTTGGGATATACTCCAAAAATGTAGTTTGAATTTTGTACGCAAGTCCTGGAAACCACTCAGACCTCCCTCCGTGGATTCTCTCTTACTGAGAACTGTATAGAGAAGTTTTCTTGGATTCTTTTTCCTCCAGTGCTGCATAAAGAGGGTGTCTAATATCTTCCAAAATAAATAGCAAGGTTGCAGTCCAAATATTAGGTCCAAAACCTAAATCCAATGCAATACAGAGGAAGCTGGATCATCCTCAGAAGTGGTTAGAGGGATGAAGCCAAAGCTGACAACATCAAAGGCATGTTCTGATTCTCTTACTTGTTTGGGTGAAAGGATGATATCTTTTGTATCTTGGGAATTCTGTTCTCCTTGAGGATACATTCTCATGCCCTCCTGCAAACATCTGATACTAGCGTCTTAGTTGAGGATCCCATCCACTGCAAGAGGTCAGATAGCCACCAAAGAGTTCATTATAGAGTTGGAATCTTCTGCCTTGTGGTAAGGAAGGAACATATTTTAATCATTAAATTATTTTAACAAAGGGAATATCTGACTCACTCTCAAACTGGTGTAACTTGTATTTATAGCTTCCTTGTCCTCACTGACCTCTGGATTTCAGGAAGCAGCATGAAAAGTAAAATGAGTTGTTCAGGATAAGTGCTAAAACTTAAACTTCTAAGTAAGTTACATTCAGGAATCAAGAACTTGCAATGAGGGTTATGGTGGGCCTGAAGTAGCCTTTGAATAAATCTTGAAAATTGAATCTCAAAACTCACCAAGTTAGACTAAAATCCATAATGATTAAAAACCTGAGACATACCTGATATTGCTAGAAAGTGGCTTTCTGCAATTTCTGGATGTGAATGGTAAAAACAGAGAAGAAATAGGTGTTTGTTACCTAAGTTATACTACAAGCTCTTTGGCAACAAAGGGGCAGACAGTTCCAGGTGTTACTGAAGTACTGAAGACACTTCTGGTTAAAAACCTGTTGGAAATATGGGCCTTGACCTTCTCAACAGTTGAGAAGCTGAACTTTTCTGGTGAGAAAACAAACCCTTTCTGTGCTTTTATGCAACATGCAATGTTAAGGTGATACGGTTGGTTACTAGCTTACCACACATGGAAAAAGCAGTGGTGGAAATTTTAACCTTTCTCTGCACTCAGAAGAGTTTCTGCATGTGTAGTGCTGTGATATGACAAAAGGGTTGCCAACTGGCTTACTTCAACACTGGAAAGAGAAAAGACTTTTTATTTTTTTTAGCAGATGATACCATATCTATCCATTTATTGATAAATAGAAGTCATTAGGAACTAGAAAAACTTCTTTATCATGACTTCAAAACTGCACCCCTATGTGGTACCATAGAATAAGATCTAACAGGTCCTGGGGTGCCCAAATTTGCCTTCTCTGACAGTTGTATCTTGCAGAAACACCTGAGCTCCATCAGCCTCTTGTCTGGTTCAAGCTCTCTGGTAACTCTAGTGGAGTTTTTACGATGCATGGGTTCTACCCTACTGAATGTTTCACACCAGAGTGTCTTAAACAGCAACACAGCCCAAACCTGCCATTGTCCTTGAACGTCTTGAGCCCTTGCCCCATTCAGGTGGCTGACCATGGAAAGCAGAGCTGACTGTGCCCAACTGCTTCGTATGACCTGGTGAGTGAGTAATAAGACTGAATCACCATCATCACCTAGCTTATCATTATCACCATTGTCAGTCAGGCACCTCAGCCAGTTGACAGCCTTTGGTCAGTCACCTCAGTTCAATAAAGTGTGGAAGAGATTTCATGGTTCTGATGGACCTTGTACTGTGTACAGAATAGCTATTAAGGTTCCAGGTGTTTTTTATTTTGCTTTTGTTTGGAAAAAAAAAAAAAAAAAAAAAAAAAAAAAAAAAAAAACTTTTAAAATTAAAAAGAAAAAATTATTTAAATTT
>NDXB01002593.1:72311-92407 GCA_002631895.1 Agapornis roseicollis
TTTTTTTTTTTTTTTTTTTTTTTTTTCAGTAAAGAGGCTACTATAGCACTTGTATCACAGTTTCAAAAAGAAATGCAGTGTTTCGGCTCTAAATGATAGTTTGGGCTAACAAAGTCAACAGTGATCAATTTCCATGGGAAAAAATAACTTTCAGAAAATTCAGATTTCTTTTTTTCTTTGTTTTATCCAAGTTTTTTTAGATTTTTATTATAATTTCTCATCATTGTCATCCCCCAAATGAGAATGTTCTGCTCAAAATTACTTCCTCATGTATACTTCAGAGTATCATGCCTTGCAGAAGTGAAGCAAAGGAATTTGAGGGAGTGACACCAGCTGAGAAATCTAATTTCAGGAGCAAACTTGAAAGATTTAATGGCACTGGAAGTTATTGAAATGTTGAGTATATTATAGAATCAAGAATCAAGATCATAGATGATCTCACCCTTGAGATCATCTAGTTCCAACCCCCCTACCATGGGCCATTTTCCACTAGACCAGCTTGCTCAAGGCCCTGTCCAATCTGACCCTGAGCACCACCAGGGATGGAGAAATTTTAATAAACTTTGGTTTTGATAGACTTTATTTGTAGCTTAAAATCAGCTACAGTGTTGTTGGATTACTGAATGAGTTTTTTTCTGTGAGATAAACTGATTTTGTACAGTGGATTTGTACTCTAGCATATTGATCTGTGCCAGAGGAAGGATGGGTACCTGTAGCATGATCCCACAACAGAAAAGGAAGAATAAAAAAGCATTTGTTCCTTAAATACCATTGCTAATTTTGATAATTTCCTTCTATTTGAAATACAGCTTGTTTTATGAACATAACTCAGCCTGTGTAAACCCTAGTTCTTTCCCTCAGGGATTTAATGGCAATCCTGGTGTTTTGGAAAGCTCCAGACTGTACCTGCACATCAAATAAATCTCATCTTAGATAAAGGCTATTTGTGGGTGCAGTGTGTTGAACCACTCCATGCTTTTCTACTAACTGGGTTTTTTTGTGCCTGTGCTGTGAAGTCCTCGAGAGTGAATGGTCCAGACACACCTCTGGTTTCACTTTGACACTGAAAAAATGCTACTTTGAAATAGCATGTGAAAAATCCTACGATTCTTACCTGCTAAATGTTTTTATGAGAAGTGGTATAGGCAGATAAGGAATAAAATTAGTCCAATTAGTAAGCTAAATTTAGACTGTGTTAAAATATTAAGGGTAAAATATATCTTTAAAAGGTTGGGAAGTGCAGGGTTAAAGTGCCATTCCGTCTTATGCTAGCTCTGCTATGTATAGTGACACTTCACCTGGGAAATGACAGTTGTGAAAAGGTCTTCAGGATAAAATTTCACCTTTAACTCTTGCTTTCCTGGCTCATGTCATTTTAAAGCCAGTGTGTGTGTGTCATTCTGGAATCCTGGTTTTTCCTCCCAGTTTTCAAATGTGAGTCTAGAATTATTTATGCAGCTTTTCCTTACAGATCCTGACAGATGCAAACTGTGCCATACATTGAGCATCTAAATCAAGCTCAGTACACACTAGCCCAACAGTGTTTATGCTGCCAATTAAAGACATCACTTTTTTGAATTATATAGGGAGTGAAATGATCTCTGACAGCTGTGAATTGCAGAAAAGGGGCTCTATTGTTCAAAGAACTGCCTTTAATATAGAGAAACCCTTGCTAAACTTTTGATTCCCAAGTATGGCAAACATTAATTGGCCATAAACTTAACAAGAATCGGTTCACTCATTCCACAACTTTTGCTCCACTCCCCCACTTTCCTTCTCATTACTTCCCATTAGCCTCTCCTAGCAAGTGCTTAACTCAGAAACACCCCACCCCCCACATTCCCATGTTTCCATCTTTATGCCTTCAGCGTTCTCATACTATTTTATTTAGCTCTTTCAGTAGTGCTTACTCTGCCAGATGACTTCTACAAAAAAACATGCTGGCTGAGTACAGGCAGCCTGGCAAACTCTCCTGGTTTTGTCCTAAGTCTTGTGCTCTACTGCTGCGTTTCTTAAAATCCAAATCCCAGAGATGTTTTAAGAGGCAAGAAGCTCCTATTTCACTCCCTTGAGTGTAGCTTTCTAGTCTTTACAGTTTCAGAGAGAAGATTAGAAGTGTTACCTGAGCACTTCCTAGAAAAAACAAAATGCGAGAGAGCACCAAAAGGTACTGCTTTCTTTAAACCTCGTATTCTTTAAGCCAATCTCATGATTTTTGGACTCGGTTTTCTTAAAGGAATAGCAATCTTGCACTAGGCTGAAACTACAAGTTAATCTTTATTGCATAGTATTTCTCTAGTTTGCTACACAGAGAATAATCATAGATTATCATAATCATAGATAAATGTACTTCAGCATTCTCCTTATTCTTATTGCATTTTACAGGCAAACAAGAGACTTATAATGTAGAGGAGATATTTTTTATAGCTTCAAAATCCAACTACACTCTTCTTTTTTTTGGCTTTTCAGTGAGGACTGTTTTTTAGGCTTGTAAAGGTCTAGGAAACATATAGAGAAATCTAGAATGAAAAACTGGAAATAGAAAGAACAAATATTAGAAAATCCTATGAACTTTATTTTGAGTAGAAATGTGAGCATTATGCTAATTTTATAAATTATAAAATGGAGCTCAAATTCATTCTGGGCATATGGGTAGCCAGAGCTGCAATACACTCCATGCTGTTTCTTCATACAGATATACAATTTAAATGCATTTTAAGATCAGTAAGTGAAATCAAGTCCATTTGTCATAGCTGTTCTGCAGCCCTGTGCTACTTGCTGGGCCTCTTCTGGGTGACTATCCAACAGAGCAGTAGAAGAGATTAAATTATGTGCCTGGGGCCACAGAGATGGGGAAACTTCCCCATCTCTGGTTTCTCAGCCCCTCCTGTAACAGCTGAATGAAGCTCTCTCTGTTTCTCTGTCATTGTTATATTTTCTGTTCTTGCGTCACCATCCTGTCTTGTAGATAGTCTGCAGTGCAGCATTTTTAAAGTATTTAATACCTCCTGTGGCTAGGACCAAGCTTCTACAATGCTCTGGGTTTCTGTTGCTGATCCTACCAGTAACACCTGTCCTCTTTACTGAAGTGCTGTTCTTAATAACTTTGTATTGATGAGAAGAGTATTTCCTGCCAGAAGCTTTCCTTTTCGTATTATTTCAGGGCAGGAGGTATCTAACAGCAAGTGATGTTTTACATCAAAAAAGGAAATATAGTAGTAAATTGCAAATCACATAGGGGCAGATATGCACCAAAGAGAGATGATACTAACCAATATTGCACCTCCTTTTTGTTAGATCAGAATTGATATTATTTTAACCTATTGCCCACTGTTTGTGACTCATTACCAAGTTGTCTGTGAAGAGTTCATGAGGTGTTATGTCTGCCCAGAACAAACATAGAGCTCTTTAACTGATATCAAATTACTTATAATTAATAATTATGTGCCAGAGTCTATTGCTGTGATCTGTGGCTGTTCAGCATGTCAACATGAACAACACAAGTGTGATAGTTAAAGTGACGCTGTGGGTTAGAGTTTGACAGACCTTTTTATTTATGACCCTTGAGGTAACATAACAAACAGTTTACATTAGTAATTTCCTTGTAAAAAGATTGACATGAGTTTGACTAAAGGTCTTTGTGAATAGCTATTATTGTCATACTTACAAATATTTGGATTTGTGCTGTATTTATGAAAACATTGCACTTCAAATTAATTTGTGAAAGAAATTAATGTGGTTTAGCACCCAAATATTAAATAATGGGGTATTTGCTTATCTTTCATGCTGAATAAAGAATGAAAGTACAGATGGCGGATATAAAGCCAGAAAATTATTCTTATTCTCTATTCCACATATAGGTAATTCAATTATGCAGGAATGTATGGCAGATATTGCTTTACGGTAATTATTGCTACTTGATGAAGTGAATGACCTAATGGTGAAGTAATGGTTAAAGAGAACATGTTGTGTTTGGAAATCAGGGTTATTATACATGTTCTTCACATGCCAGCTACGTCAGGCTTATGGGCTAGTGCATTCTTGTTTCCACACATCAAAAATATCTCTTTCATAATGATAAAAAATGCTAATGATAAGAAATATTATTGATAAGAAATATAGGAAACCTCTCTTTTCCTCGCCCTAGTCCTATAGCATATCATGTGGAATGAAAAGTGCTATTTCTTTGGGCTGAACAATGAAATAAATATAAGGAAAAATAATAAAATACAGATAGTCTTCTATTAGGAGCCACATAAGTTGCAAGGCAAACTACGGTAAGGTAATTGTAGATCTGCAACCCATCTGCTGTCTTGGCTGTTCAACACGGTATGCAGCACTGAATAAGTCTTTGTGTTATTAAATGTGATACTTCTCACACCAACATAATTCACATCAGTGAGAAGTGAATACCTTCCCTTGTTAAAAGCACAAGTCTAGCCTACACATCAGCATTTTTCTTTAATCTTTAATGCCATTATAGTATGTAAAAAAAGTTCTTTCTAGGTCAGGCAATGTGCAGATGCCACTGCAAGGTGCTCCTCAAGTGAAAGACAAGGAGTACCTGCATCTTGCAGGCAGCAGAGAGCTAACTGGGGTGAAACAGAGTCCTCTCTCCTTCCTTTCAGTATACCTCCTCCAGGGTTATACCACTAGCTGTAAGTAATCACCCAGAAGAAAACTTCCAGTAGCATTTTGATTATGCTAAAAAATAAAATAAATGCTAAAAAATACCCCAACAAATTTAATTTAATTTTAATTTTAAAAATAAACTAAAAAACATTCCACTCTTCCAAAGACAGCCAAAAGCCCTTCGTAAGAACTTGTTATTCCTTGAATATTCACAGTCTTCTTGGAACAGTTTTTAGAACAAGATGATATGGCTGCTATTTTAGAGAATCATCTTAGGAAAATTTTTCAAGAACTGCTACTCAGATGTCTTTTCTAATTCTGATAAACTAATTCACAAATTAATCTACAACTATGCATTATCTGGTGCCCAGTAACACAGCTGGAATACCTCACTGTTTTATATTTCATTAATACCAGTATTATTACGAGCAAACATCTGATCTTATTCTTTGAAGAAAGGAATCATCCTCAGCTATCCTCAGTAGTCAGTTTAAATCACATTTCACTTTACCCGTCAACACACGTCAGCACTTTGTTGCCTTATAGCTTAAATGACAGTAGTCAAATACCAAAGTGTCTAATTAATGTTATATATTATATACTATTTTCCTTTCATATTCCACCAACTAGAAAAGACCCCTCCACTTAGTTTTGCTTCTCAAGAAACTCACCTTCTCTCTGTTTTGTAAGTAGCACAGTGAGAACAGAAAGACATAGGATGGTCAACAAAATTCTATTAATGGTTTAGACCTAGGCAGCCTTTGGCTCTCTGGTGAGTCAATGACAATAAAAATGTCAAGCAGGAAGATACTTTTATAGTACGAAAATATTACTTATCCTTGTTTCATGTAGACCACTAACAACAACAGAATGATAATAGTAACCTATAGTTACTCACCTGAGCTTAGTTTCATGAATGTATAGCTTCAGCATTAACTTGCTGGACTTAACTACTTTTTTACTCTTCTCTCTAAGGTTACTTCTTTCTCTACAATAACTGTAAAAGGAATCAAAGGAGATTAGCTGGTAAATTGGTTAAGTCATGTACTTAGTACACTTTTAGCAAGGGGCCTCAGGGAGATGCTTCCTATGGTTATCCAAAGAAAATTCCAGAGAATCAGGAGACAACCTGTTTCTGGGACATTTCCAGATAAGGTAGAGCCCACCATTTTTAAGTACCCTCAAATACAGTTAAATAGCAATATTGGCAAATCTGCAGTGTTAGGAATGTGTTTTCTGTTACTAAAACTTCTCTGGGTAAAACCTGCAAAAAGTTTTAGAACTGCTGATCAATCATTACAACTAGGAAAGTCTGAAATAGACGAGATGAAACAGACTTTGTTGTCCACAACCAGTTCCTTAAGAGATCCAGTACATGGTCCAAACCCTGCTGAGAATGGTACCTTGTTACCAACTCCATCATATGCTTAGTGGTAAGAGCAGCTCTGCCAATCAATGCTTCCCTTTTCCTCTTTCTCCTTTTCCTTTCCCTCTTTCCCCTTTTCCTTTCCCTCTTTCCCTTTTCCCCTTTTAGTTATGTATGAGAGGACTAAGCTACAAATCTCACTTTCTTCTTGATTCCTCTCTCTAGCATCTTTTGATGTTTTCCACAATGAACAGGGTGATTGTCTTCAGCCAGGGTGAGATGATACTGGAATATCCATCCATGACACCTGCAAAGCAACATAGGTGAGAGTTTTTTCACTTACCCAACTTGCTTTGGCAGCAGGGTAGAGAGGGAAGGATGAGTGCACTAGGCCTGTTCTTTCCTTACCTTTGTTTAAACACACTGCACTAAGAAATGGACATGACCTGATAAGGCTGCTAATGCTAGAGAAACGTTGTTTGGTTGGCACTGGCTGCTTTGCCAGGACTAAGGAAAATCTTCATGCTTAAGCAGCTGTCTTTGTTCAGTTTCACTCTGGAAAATAACTAAACCCTTGGGGACTTCACAGACCTTGCACACTTGATCTGGAGCTGCTACTGGCTGTGACCCATGCCTACACCAAAAATGATAGGCAAAAGAGTGAGAGCTATGGAGTGTGTGACAGGGGGACTTGCAACAAAGCTAACGTCAGTGCAAAGAAAGAGAGGGAAAAGGTAACAGAGGAAAAGAGGTAGGACCTGAATAAAGCCTTCCAATGCCTGCTTTGAGCATGGTGTTGAAATATCAACCTGAATTCTCTTACATCCCTATAAAGTGCTATACATAAATGAAAAGCATAAAGTAACCAGAAAGGTCACAAGTCTGTGGTCCTGTGTCCCAGTGCTCTACTTTCTTGTCAACTTGTTCTTGTGCAGCCATGGAGAGAAAGCTGAAAAGGGCACATACTTGGCAGTGTTAGGTGAATGAGTGGAGTCGACAACCTTAAGGTTCTTTTCCAATCTAAATAATTCTGTGATTCTATGATTCTATATAGCTCAGGTCGTCACTTGCATGACTGCCAGTCCTTGTTTTGATAGATATACTCAGTGTTTGATAATGCTTCTATTTTTTTCCCTCTTGAGTAAAGAAACAAGCCTGAAGAAGCCACAGATTTACCTGTAAGTGAAAGACAACACCTAGTAATTAACTTTATTGCATCCTTGTGTAGATTTCACTCGGAGTTGTAAAGGAGGATAATAACTTGGCACTTCCTGCTGCACGTCCTCACAGAGACTTGCAGGATGAAGCCTGTATCTGGGACGGATGCTGACCTGGATTAGTGGAAGAACCTGAGCTACCAGATCCATTGACATAGTCCCCTGGGGCTGTGTATTTGGGCAGTGAGGCCTGACTTTTGTCCAAAGAACATGTGAGAAATAAAACAACACAGATCTGCTAACCAAACTGTCCCCATTGAAACACCCCCATCTTTTGCATGTATGAGGCCATTAGTGAAAATAAAATGCCTGGACTGAGCTATGCATATGTAACTGTGCATGTTATAAGTTTTTTTTTTTTTTAATTTTTTTTATGGCCTAATAATAATGTTCTGGTAATTTCCCAGTAGCACAGTATATTGAAATCAATGTAATACTTTGCAAGATGTTGCCTGAGAGGCTGACTTTGTAAACTGAGAAAATGCAAGTCAAGTAGCAGCAAAGGAATCTCTGATAATCAATTCAACAGTTTCCATACCAACAATTTCTTTGCCCGAATTCTCCGTACAATTCCTGTGCACTAACAGAGAGGTTGTCTCTATACTGTTCACAGAAGCAGCTGATTTTAAGGGTAAGTGCTCAGCATTAGTTAAGAAATCAGTGTAAGAAAGAGAAAATAATAGTAAAAAGTTCTTCTGCTTGCTACTGATTATTGTGTTTGATCAATCTTTAATGAGTTTTAAACTGTTTACTAAGAGATAATACGTGTCAGATCTGCAGCTGCAAATTATGTCTACAGTTCCATTGGCTTCACTGGAGCTGCCCCATTTCTTCCCAGCTGAGTGTGCAACCCCTTGATGTTCTGGGAGGAAGTACTTCACATTTTTCAGCCAGAGAAATGGACCCAAATCTTTCAGTCCTGGGCTCTGAGCCAAGCAGCATAGCTTTAGCCTTTCCCACATTCAGCATCTACTTGCATTTCAATAGCAAAGCCTGGAAACTGTCAGAAAACGCTCTGGAGGTGGATCTGGTCCTTGTCTACTGCTACATTACTGACACGTATATCAATGATTTCAATACACTTACAGTCAAATGGCTTTAAAGACTGTGGAAACTTGTATATACATCTTTTAACAAGAGAAAACCAGATGTCCTTGCAGTCAGTAATATGGGAGTCAGTGTATTCTATCTGTGTCACCCTTAGCTGCAGGTCTTTTTAAAATTGATCTCAACAAAAGGGCTGTTTTTTCATGACACATATATATGTTTTGTAAACAAAGAGCATCAGCAAAGTTAAAATGCACTGTGTCTTCACAAGCTGAAAATATCCTGCCTTTAGATGGGATTCAAGCACATTGGCCTCAGATGCTGCTCAAGCCTGTTGCAAGCCTGCAGTGAGTTAAGTTTGCCTGCTATTGATCATCTGAATGGTACAAAGTAACTGTGATTTCTGCAGCAGGAAAGGGTAGAATTTTTTATTTTGGGAGAAATGGACACTCATTATTAAAAGTTTAAGTCAGCAAGCATCCATTTCAGAGTGGAATTCCAAGCTTTTCAAAGTCACTGGGAATTTTGCAGTTGGCATCACTGGAGCCTGTGTCGTCCTTAAAGTTCCTAACCCATGGCCATGCCTGCTGAATCTACAGTAAGCAAAGCATGCTTACCTTCTTCGTATGTCCACTCTAAGGGCCTTTGAGGAGGTATGTGGTGAACGAGAAGCATTCAGCTGATTTATGACTATCAAAAATGCTATGTAAGTAGTTAGCATTCATTGTAATTGCTGTTCTTTGTAAAAGCACATTTTTGGGATTGAAGCACTGGGGCCTCAGCACCTAATGCTGTTGCAAGCATATATTTGCATCTATCTCATATGCACACAGATAGCTACCAAAGCCACCTAGAAACACAGAAAATGCCAGTACTGAGAGGACACCTGCAATTAAAAGCTGCATCCAGAAAGCCTGGAGTGTATGCAATGTTGACAGGCAGGAGGGAGTCCCTGGCCCAGACATGCTAAAGCAGGGCTGCTCTCCAGCTACTCACAGCCCTGCCTGAGCCAGGCCCACCCATGAGCCCACAGCTTGGTCTGCCCTCAGCTCATCACCAGGGCAGCCCTCAGTGCTGGAGCTGGGGCTGCCCTGGTGTCCCTTGGCTGCCCTGCCCCTGGCTGGGGTGATGGGACAGCCCCAGTTGTCCAGCCCTGCTGTGGTAGACCCCTGTGGAGACTCCCCAGGCCCAGGCAGTATTCTGCCTTGAGGGACTCTGACAGTGCCAGCCACAGTTTCCTAAAGGACTCCCCTCCTCTGTTACCAGTTTTGTTGCATAGGGAGTCTGGGATAAAGTCTCTTTTGAGCATGTTTGGAAGAAAGATGAGTGCAAGGCTGAGGATGTGAAAAAAAGTCATCTGCTCATCTTTCAGCATGCAGCTGCAGTTCCATTTTATAAAAATCACAGACTCAACCAGGTCGGAAAGACCTTTAAGATCATCAAGTCCAACCGTTACCCCAGCACTGCCAAGTCCACCACTAATCCATGTCACTGAGGGCCTCATCTACATAATGAAAAATACCCCGTCTCTATTCACATTCCAAAATATCGCTGAAAACTGCGTGTGCACATTATCAATTATTACCAAAGCAGAACACAGCAGAAACAGCTTATTCTTAGTAGAGATGGTCAGGCTTCTAACCTATGAATCTGACTATTTACCCCATATTTCTGCCTTAAAAACCACAAAAAATCTATGTAAAGCATCAAATGTTGTGTGTCCTATGACAAATTAGTAATCTAGTATCTGCCTCCTGAGTTTCCCACTCACTAAACTTCACATTCTTTGCCGTAAGTAGAGAAAATGTAATTGAAAATGTAATTAAAAATGAAACTCTTGGGCTAACACCTTCATCTCACCTTCAGGATTCAAGGACACTGGAGAGACCAATACAAATGCAAAACTTACACAAAACCTCAAACTAGCTTCTCTTTGTTTTGATTCTCCTTAAAATGTCACTTTCAGAAGCTGTGACTGGAGTTTGGTGTCCAGCTCTTGCTGAAACCTCGAAAAGAAAGCTTAAGCAGGTCTGTATGATACCCCGATGTCAATGAAAAGCAAGGTTTGTCTGTGTTATCTTTGTTTTCCAGCCCACACAACTTTCTGAAGAATCAGTTTACTCTCTGGAGTCAAAGTTAACCATCTCCTTCTCTTTCAAACCACAAATGCCTCCCTCATTTCTTATGTCAGTTTCTGAAGTCCTTTCACTGCTTCTGTTTATCGTTACCTAGCCATACTCCCACAGAAGTTACAGTCCTTTTTAGCAAAACTTTTTAT
Organism: Agapornis roseicollis; assembly: GCA_002631895.1. Classification (NCBI taxonomy): domain Eukaryota; kingdom Metazoa; phylum Chordata; class Aves; order Psittaciformes; family Psittacidae; genus Agapornis; species Agapornis roseicollis. Next base: position 82,852 of record NDXB01002593.1, read on the forward strand.
CAGCTAAGCTGGGATGCCAAAATAATGACAGCTTATATGTGGCTAAAGTGGTATTTACTGTCATTTGGTTTCAGTAGGAGTCTGCTGAGAAAATGTTTTTATTCATGCCCTGCAGATGGGGAATTGAAGCACAGATTATAAGTAATGTCCAAAATCACACAGCATGTTTGTGACTGTGTTCAGCAAAAGGGCTTTTGATTAAATTATCAAGCAGAAATGAAATGAACAACAACAACAACAAAAAAAAAAATCAACAATTTCCTTTCAGATGACACAATTTAACAGTGGAATTCATTGTCACAGGGAATCACAAAGGCCAAACAAATGAATGGTTTCAAAGAGGGGTCAGACAGCTTATTGGAGATAAAAAAAAGGTATTGGGGTCTATAAAACATAAAACCATACATATGCCCTTTATTTAGCAATTTCCTCAATAATAGGAAGCTGGGAGCTGGGTTTTACAGGGAAACGGTTGTTCTGTTTTTTCCCTGTTCTCCTCTTCTGTAGCTATTGTCACATCTAATATTCTGGTCTATATGTATGCAAATGAATATGTATACACTGAAAGATACACATACTTCATATATTTATATGTATATTTTTTTTTCTCTCTCTCTCTTATAGAATGTCTTTGTATGAGGTCTGTTGAAAAGCTGCCCAAAGCTAATAAATCATTAGTGGTGGGTCACGTGTTTGATGCAGAGTCCAGTACATTCAGCAAGAAGATCAACATGAGTGAAACAGAGAGAAAGTACCTCCCTACCCAACAGGCTGGTTTTGGGTTACATTTGCTAGAAAGAGATCAGCAAGCCTCTGGGTGATAAGCAGGCCTGCAATGCAGCTGGAGATCACATGAACTGGTCTGCGCTAGTACTGATGAGACAAACTTCACATTACAAGGCAGCAGTGCTGGATGTGACTATGGTACTGACATTTTGAAGGTCTCTATTTGGAGGCCTTTACAGTAAATATCTGTGGAGTTCAGTAAAGTCAGGGTCTGAGATAAAAGGTGTACAACTTTGGCTCATCATGCTACTGACACACAATATGTTCAGCTCAAGGACTTCTGTTTTTTCCAGCCTCCATGGCACTCAGCTTACTGTTGCCTCCCATTTGGGAGCACTAAGAAGAAAACTGTTCACACTGAGCATCCTAAAGCCCAGAAGAAATGAGGCAGTGTCCTTTCTGTTCCTGGTGCTGGAAAGATATGAGTCACAGGATGCAAATGGAGGGGACTTATATGAAGTTGATTGAATTTAAGGCAGCAGATGTTCATGTAATGTGATTCTTTTTGTCTACACACCATGCTTCATTTTAGAGAGGCATCCAGATTTGTCCTGTCCCTCTCTGATGCTGTTATTTTTGCTGTGTTCCAGTGGCTGTGTCCTCTCAGAATAATAACTGTACTGTTCCTGTCTCCAGGATCAGAAGCCTTCACTCAGTGGGAGACTGCAATGCTCACCATGTATTTATTGAAGAGTACTCTATGAAACATCATGTTAATGTAGCATAACTCTATGAACAGAGCCTAAGTAATTATCTGTATAAACTCAGCTACTTTTAAATTGTTTTCTAGTTGTGAAGACTGTTTGTCATGTATTTCTTTTGATTGCAGTTTTTTTCAGCTGCCTCTCTGCACTGTGAAGCTAATGGATGCTTACATGAGATAGAAAATAGGCTTCCTAAGAGAGCTGGGAGAAAGGAACTACGGAGTTTTTTTCATTTGTTCTTGTTTACCTCAAGCTGCCGTTTAGAGTGTGGTGTTTGGCTGGTTACTCTTGCACATTGCCCCTGTTTTCTCTGCAACATCTTTTTGATGTGCATGGCATGTCTTAGGACATAAAAAGAGCTGAGAGATGGGATAGAGAGGAGAAGGATGCTGTGAGCTTGATCTGGCAGAGTTCTTATTTCATTGTAATTTCAAAGCAAAGGGAAATCTCTTCCCAAATTAAAGCTTAAAAAAAAAAAACAACCAAAAAACCAACAAAACCCCAAAACAAACCAAACTTAACACAGCCTAAGAGCAACAGAATTTATTCCAAATAGAATGAAAACAGATGTTAGGGTAAAAAAAATAAAAATTGGGTACAGATTGTTCTGTATTGTATGGACTATTTCTGATTATGTTATTACTAAATTCAAAACCAAAATTGACTAACAAAATGGCTAGGTCACAGTTGAAAAGCAAATACTAAACAAACATAACAAAGCAAGTTTAAGGTAAATTAGATTGTAAATAGTTGGCTCATTTGAACTATTCAAAACATTCGTTATTTTGGGGAGTAAATGTGTTTTTCATGCAGTTTTTATAGATAGCTGAAATTATAACTGAAGATACCCTTTCAAATGGCTGAAAAAATGGATTTCGCAACTATAAACCACCTATCTAGTCTTGCTGACTTCGCTAGAAGTGCTGAAATACAGTGTCTCTGAAAATCAGACTAAGTACCTAACTACTTCTGCCCATCTTCTTCCTACAGGGGACATCACCTTTCTATTTGAGGAGTTAAGACTGATGGCTGAAATCTGAAAATTTAAATCAGCATATAGTCACTATTACTGGAATTTGGAAGAGGTTCATTTTCTCCTTACATTTTTTTTTCTTCCCTAAATGACTAGGTTCTTGTCCTGAAAGATTTAATATGCAGGGTTTTCTAGCTTTTGAAAACATACTGCATTTGTAAAGATTTCAATTAGTAAAGATGGTAGAGACTTTACAAAAAGAAGTAATTACAAAATATTTTTACTGACCTGCCCAAAATCTTTTTCATACAGATTTCGTATTTCCTAAAGCAAAGGTGAAGCCTTTTCTTCATGCACTTTTCACATAACTTAGTTTAAAAAATAACCAAACTTTCCACTTTGTGTAACTTGTCTGTTCTCTATTTGGCTATGCTTTGTATTCAATATTGCAGCACATCCTTTTAAACTCTGAATTTTCTTTAGCATACCCAAGATCTACCATGATTTGACAAACTGGTTAACAAATTAAATCATGGTTGCTCACATAAACAAACAAACAAACAAACAAACAAATGTCCTCTATGATATCTGGGTGAAATTCTCTCTGTGATCAGTTTAACTTTGCATAATTGTGGAATACACTGATAGGCTACCATGTGTGAAGATGTGTTGCAGTGCATGAGAACCTCGTAAGAGTTTAAATTGCTTTTGTGCTTTCATTTTTCCTTCTTTGCCAAGGTAAATGAAGCTTTCCCCTCAAAGCTTTCCAGCTTTTAGATTGCCTCTACCAACTATTGGGAGCTTGACAACATGGGGATTTTGGTTACAAAGTTTTTAATCAAGGAATGTATATACTTAAAAATAGGTTTGCTTTTACTTTTAGAAACTGTTTTCTTTTCTAGCGTTCATAGATATTATGAGCTAATTTGGGTAAACAGTTAATTTAACCACACCTCTGAGCACTGGGATGTCAGTGTGGAGATGGTTTACCAGTTTCTGTGGGGCACTGCTATTGCTGAACTGGGACCCAGAGCAAGCAGTGGTAGCTTAGGTGAGCAGGAAAAAAGGTAGCAGTGGACAGCCAGCCTAGGATGAAAAGACAATAAAGTTTGATTAAAATAGGATGGAAATAGCTGCTTCTTGGGGTAGGTTACTCCCCTTCTGACAGCTTTCTGACTGGAAGTTCACAATCACATCTGATGTCATGTAAAAGAAGGAATAGAGCATGCTCAGTATTACTACATATTCATGCATTTTGGCTACTGAAGCTGGAGTTCCATGTCAAAAGGGACTAAAATTGTAGGACTGTAGGACTGGAAGTTAGCAGATGATGCTTTTCTACATGGTGATTTAAGGAGTCTGGTGAGGACAAGAGAAAGAGCCCTGCATAGAATAAGTAAATATTAACTGATTTAACTGGACTAGAGATAAGGACGTTTATCTTTGTCTTGTAGGGTTTTTTTTGGAGTTTGTTTTGTGGGTGTGTGTGTGTGGTTTTGTTTGTTTGGCTGCTTGGTTGATAGGGTTTTGTAATGAACTTTGTATGTGGGTGCTTGCAAGGATGATTTGATTGAGAGAGTGATTCTGGAAGTTACAAGGAGACCACTGAAAAAAAGAGATCACACTCCAGCCAACTTTTCCAATCTTAGCTATGGACTGAGCTCTGATACCCTGCAGCACGGGCAGGCACAAGATGACCACAGTGCTGTTAGGTACATACCAAAATCAGAAACCTAAGCAGAAGCAGTGAGAGATCAACTGCACATATGGAATCCTTCAGAAATCAGGAACTATGAGCATGCTCAGTTCCAGTCACCAGATAATCATCTTCCTTGTCAAGCCCATGGCTGATGCTTGTCAACTCTTTTTAGCAAGAAAAGATATGAGAAACAGCTCTCATCTGGTAGTTATTAGTTTATCACATTACACTTGATCAAGATCTGAACTTGGAAAATCCTTGAAGACCTTGTTTTTGAAGGAATACTTCATGCAGTGAAAAGCAGTTAATGGATTTTGAGGTTGTAAAGCTTACTTTAGGTTCATAAAAGAAACTTGGATGGTCAGTGGACTGAAAACCAGGATCATGTGAGTTGTCTCTACTGTCAGTACTGAAAAACAAGTATGCCAAATGCTTACAGTTTCCCTCTTCTCTCTCAGTGTTTTGAAAAGCTAAGGTTTTTCCAGGCTATAATAGCTCATAATGGTACTGTGTAGGTTCCAAGCATGAAAAACCTTGAAAAGGTCCTTCTGAGGTAGGTGCCCATAGAACAGTTCAGCATTTTAGAACTGTTGTTTTTTAGACTAGGGGAGTTCCATATTCAATCAGTCACACACACATATATGGCCAACTGTCCTGAATGTTCAATACCAACTCAGTGGAAATTTACCACTTGACTGTGCCTGTGAGCAGCTTGAATTTTGTTTGCACTGAGGATCTTCATTAACCTGGAAGTCAACTGGAGTTTCAGGAAAGGATGCCTGTGCCCTTATTCTACTGTTTATAGCTGTTAACTGCAGGCAAACTTGCAGCTTTTGACAGATTTTATCTCTTGCTGTTAGAAACAAAGAAAACAAGCTGACATTGTTCTAGTGTTCATCTAAAAGTGTCAAGGGCAGGAAACTGGCAGTAACCTCAGGCTCTTCTCTTGCCATTTGTTATTCCATTAGGTAAGAGAAACAAAGAATGACACCATGCTAGAGAACCTACCTGGAGAGATGGACATAGAGTTATTGAGGGAATCCAGTATAGTATGATGATATGCTGCAGTGTATCTTTGAAAATTATTGCTTGCAAATCAGAGAGGAGGGATCTGAATCACTTCCTGTAGGCACACAGTGTCTGGCTTCCCTTCTGAAATGTTGTTGTTAAAGCATTGATCTGTCTCCATGTGAGTTCCCAAATTGAAATGTTTGGAAATTCTAAATAGTAACTTCAAAATTGTTTTCCTTTTCCTTTCAATTTCCCTTTTTTCCATTTCCTTTTCTTTTCCTTTTTCCCTTTCCTTATTCCCTGTCTTTTTTCCTTTATGTTTATTTATAATTTTTAAAATTTTTATTTTTATTGTTATTTTTATTTTTTCCTTTTTCTTCTTCTGAAGGATTGAAGTTATTCAGCATAAACTGCTCTTCTCCAGAATTAGTAGAAGTGTTGCTCTTTTTCAGATAACAACTCATTTTGTGCTGAGTACAGACTCTTGACACAGTGGTTTCCAAAATCTCTTGTCATAATTTACATACTGTTTAACTCTTGAGAGACCCTCTATAAAAGAAAGTAGACTTGGACACAACATGATTACATATGTGTGTACGCATGGCATTTCTGAAAGCATTACTTTTCACAGGATTAAATATGTGCAGATGCATGTATATGCAGTATAAACTTCCCCCGCCTTTCCCTTTTCAGTTCACTTGCTGCTGTAAAATAGTATTTGTCACGGGGCTAAACTGCAGTCCTCGGTATAGCTCATGCCATGCACTCTGAACCATAATTTGTCTTTTCCAGCTTGTTCTGCTGTTTCCACTGCAAAGCCGTTCCCTGAGCCTATCCATTCCATATTTTTTTTGCTGGAAACCCCTTGTACGACTGTTTGAGAGTGCTTGGCTTCAGCTCAGCTTGTGCTTCATCACTTTCCTTTCGCAAAATCCTTCCTCTGCATGGGAAGAAGGACAACTGCTTCTCCTTCTTAATATGTCTTTCTGTTAGTCCAGTGAATCTCCACTATGTCTCTTCTGGCAGTAATGTAATGTATACTGCAAGCTCCTTGGGAGGGACATTAAATAGACAGCAATAACATGACATCATCAAAATCAACAGCAGTTGATTTCTGAAAAGTTATATGTGTGCAAATTCCAAAAATCATCAGAAGGACTGAGTCATCAAGGGCTGCCATGCTCCCAAACCTGCATTTTCAACAAATAAATGGTTCTTTTCTAACTCATCTCCACATATATCAGGCTAATGTGCTTGAATTGTATGCAGCTGTCTTTGTCATGTTACTTGTGCATATATCATCTCATATAACTTTAATAAGTAAAGCACACTATAACAGTTAGACTCAATGATCTTAAAGGTGTTTTCCAACCTAAATGACCTTATGTATGTACAGTACCTGCAGACTATATGTTTATCACGTGTAAAGCACATTATATTATTAGTACAAATTTAAGTCTTAACCCCCCATATGTGTCTATAAAAATTTTGGCATATCTTTGAAAGACAAGGAGCTGAAGTAACTGCCTTGGTTCTCTCAAGCTGCTACACTATGTGCAATGCAGTACATCCCATGCCTCCACTTACATATCATAGCCACACTTACTTCATTACTCCAATCCACTTGGGGAGCCTAGGAGTGGAAAGGGAGCATTTTAATTTGTCACCCACTGAACATGGACTTTTGGGAGACTAGGACTGCAAAATGTGTCACTGGGCATACCTGTCCCCACTCCTTTTTTAAATAGGGATAGGTTGTAGACAAATCTGCATGAACTTTAGAGGAAGACCCGTCTCTGTGCTGTGGGTGTAATATTGACAGCTGCAAAGGAAGACAAATGACATAAACAGGGTTCTTTCCATGATACAGGTTGCTGTTCTCTTAGTGTTTCTGTTCCCTGAGTCTCTCCCTGTCTCCTTCTTTAGCTTCCTTCTTTTTATATCCCTCTCCCTTTAGCTTTCTCAGGTGGAAAGTAGGACGTGGCTCCCTCAATGTGTCTGCCAAACATTTTGGCTCTTCAGTTAATCTTTGGCCAGACCTGACTGTGTCCCTTTCAGTGAAGCAAACGATTGGTTTCCAGTTAAACCTTTGGGATCCTAGGGCTTGGGAAGAATAACTCAAGCACTGCATTTGGGAAAGCTTTATTGAGAAGTTGAAAGTGAAAGAAAGGTAATAATTGCATTTAAACAATCAACAAAAGCAAAGCTCACCTCTGGGTTTATGAATTTGTAGGGAAGCCATAATTACAAGAGGCCTGTGTTGCTACATTGCATTGCTTTGAAACCCAGGCTGCCACCCCACTCCCACTGGATGCATAATTGGGTCCTCATAGGCCTCTTGAATCAAAGTAGCGTTGCAGTAAAAGTTTATTTATCCAGTGCTCATTAAAAGAGAAGCTGAATGGAAAACTCCCACTTTGGGGATGGGATTAGATAGCCCTAGAGTATTCCTCCTCCCATGCCCTTTCAAGGTTTTTTGTTTCTAAATCTGCTCAGCAAGAAAAAGTAAATTGCCAGAAGTGAGATTAGTGAAGAATATTGTCCCAGGGACAATAAGGCTTTATTGCAAGTCTGGTATGAGATCCCTGCTTCAAAAAAACTACAAGACCCGGAGGTGTGTGAGCTCTTAATTGCCTACCTCTGATAAACTGGCAGTGAAAAAAAAAAATCCCATTCAGGCATGAATTAGCCTGGATCAAGTCCACACGCTAATCAGAGTTTAATGAGGATGCTGCTGGCCTTAACATATTCAAAAAGTTCAAAACTGCCCTGCCTTCATGTTTGTGTAGTTGGTATTTCCTCTCTGCTGTCACTTCTGCACACAGGCCCTCATGAATCTTTAGAGAACATAATTATGTCTGGGACAGGCATGGTAGGGAGAGTGGGAGAGTATGGATCTCATAAGGAGTGAAAACGTAAGGCTGAGAGTTACTCAACTAATTCATTCCCATATCATCCAAATTGTCTACGCCTCAGCTGCTGGAATAAATACCCCAATTTGCTCATTGTTAGTCAGACCCATAGAGCCTGGATATATAGCAGGATTTCTAATACTGTATCACAGTCAACCTTTATCTGCCCTTGCTCTCAAGGGAATCCATGGGATAGCTGTGTGTGCTGGCCCCAGGGTTCAAGAATCACAGGTCACATCGTTAGCAACCATGGCTGCCATTTGCTACTTCTGCAAACCCTGACAAGAACCAGAAATTATGCAAATATAGCCACTGTGCCAGAGAACTCAATGTGCAAAATCAGGAGATACTTTGATTTTTGTTTGCTATACTGAAGTTAGTAAATTAGCCCACCGCAGTATCTGTATGGCTGGAAGCATACATAGATCTCTGCTTTTGTGAACCTAGTAGGCACCAAATAAAACAAAATAAAATCTGAACAATGAACTTTAAATTTTGATACCTTGTACTCATGGGCTTTATTTGGGATGTGGGACTAGCCACATGAAGCTATAAAAGCTTTTACACAAACCTTTTGGGCTGTCCAGAGCAGTACGTGACACTTGCACTGCAAGAAGAAAGTACCACATCTTGTTTTGTTGGTCAACAAGGCATTGTGTGGTTCAGCCAGAGACTGCTCATCATCAAAGATGCTATTGAGTGATGTTATGGTGAGTCAAATACATGCTGTCTTATGTTCAAAGCTTTGTTTGTCCACAGCCTATCCCTCAAAGTCTAACAAATCTTACAAAAGGAACTCTTTAGATGGCAAAGCATGGGTTACCCACAGCCTGATTCACCTTGCCCTGATTTTTTACTGCTTTTTTATTCAGTGGAGCAGCTCTTGCTTTATGGCAATGTGAATAAGAGGAAAATCAATTGTGGGCGATGAGGAATGGCTTTCTAACAGATTTTCTTGAGTATTTCTTTTTCCTGGTTTTTTTCTTGAGTGTAAAAATTATATTAATCAAGCGTCCTCCATCTCTGCAGAAGCATTCATCTTTCTAAAACAGCCCTGCAAAAACAGCGGGAAAGTAGGGATTTATTATCCATACTTTCCTCTACCATGAGTAGTTCCTGTTGAGTTTTGTTGTTTAGACAGATTATTTTTGTGACTTCTGCTGGTGTGTGGCCTCAGCTAATCCAACATTGCTATTGCTAAAAAGAAATATGTTGAGGCGAGGTATATTCATTTAAGGTTGGAACTTTGTGTGAAATACACACTAACTGCAACTGATTTCAGGCTTTCTCACCCTTACCATGAATGTCATCCATTATGCGGTTAGAAGACTTCAAATACATTTTTTTGCAATGGTGTCATGTAAAGAAGTAAATTGACAAATCAAGAATCTGGTTTTTTTTTTCTCTAAAAACTAGACTTTTTTAAAAAAATAAACTTTTTTTTTTTTTTTTTTTTTTAAAAAAAGGAAAA
>NDXB01002593.1:98803-114061 GCA_002631895.1 Agapornis roseicollis
AAAAAAAAAAAAAAAGAGAAAGAAATCTTGAGTATGTGGACGTTACTTTCCGAAACGAGAGACATCTGTCTGGGAAATGAAATCTGTCCAAAAAAATGAGGAGGGGGCAGGGGAAAAGGTGAAATGTTGCCAGTGAAATAAAAGAAAATCTCAAACTTTCCCACAGAAATCTTAGTCAAACCAACACAGAAACAGAGGAGTTAAGAACAAAGGATTTATTTCAAAAAAGGGAGCCAAAACAAAGCTTGCCAGACAGAAAAAAGTGTCCATGGGATCATTAACACTGCAGGAGTCAGGAATGATGGTAACCAATATTATCCAGCAGGTCTGGATACATTTCTGTTTGCTTTTCATTTTTTATGTGGAAAGCTTTGTCAGACCCCAAGTGTGGAAGTCATCTTTTCTCCAGACCATCTTCATTGGTCATCCCTCCCATGAGACAGGTCCTGCCTCCCCTTCATCTGATTTATGCAGCTCCCAAGGCCCAAAAAGCAGCAGAAAACCAATAACAATCAGCCAGATTTGATCCCTCCATGGTACTGTCACCATAACAGTCCCTACCCAGTCACCCACAGGGGAACTTGTCTGAGAGAGGTGGGCATTTTCAGGCTCTATTCTTCCTTAGCAATCCCAGGCTGTCAAAGTATTCCCTTGGAAAGTTGTCAGCCAACATAAAATTGATCGGCCTCCAGTTAATTTGTATGGTGTGAGGCAGCCTGGTCACTATACTGGGGTGGCAGCAGTATAACAGCACCTTTGTCCCCCAGATTGATCCAGATGCAATCCTATTTCAGAGTCAGAGCCCACAGGTACTACCATGGTAGAATCAGTAAATTGGAAGCTTAGTTCCCAGCAAATATTCCCTGGATTTTAGTTTCTGTTATGAAGCTGATTCCCTGTTGTATTGACAGAAAGCTGACTGCCATAACAAATCTCTAGCACTGGGAAATTTGGGTATCCTGTTGTTGCTTTCAGTAGTGAGGATTTTATGGACATTCCTGTGAAAATCCCACCTGCTGTGGGATTGCTTTCTTGTTCATAGATCCACAATCTGGCTCCCTTTTCTATTTTTTGATTGAATTACCAGGCTTCAAAGAACAAATGCACAGTGGAGTATAGAGAGCCAGGAATCTTAGTGACAAAGGAAACAATTGGTATTACAGATGCATTGTATGTACCTTCCTTTATTAGTAGTAATGCTTGGAAGAGCATAATTGTTTTTTAGAAACAGGCTGGGTTTTAATATCCTCCTAAAATGACCTAAGAATTGTGCAAAGGCTCCATAACTTTAGCCTTATACTCTGTATAATCTGAGGTGACCAACAGTTCAGAATAGACATTATCACCATCATGGAGCATGTAAAATGTGGGTGGTGAAGACTGCAGAGAACCCTCAATCATGATTCAGACTCTGTTGTTGACCAGAACAGAATCTGGCAGGAATAAAAACTTGCAGAACTTCTTGGAAAATGAAAGTTTAAGTCATAAGTAACACAGGAAAACAAAAATAAACAAAAAACAATGGCAAATGAGAAAAATATGGGAAAAATTCCAGTGTCTGCCCTGCTCATGCATTCCCACTTTCAAAACCGTTTTTCATTCTTTTCAGCAGGGAAGCATTTATAGTTTACAAAGATGACATTAGTAATGAAAACCACCTTAAGACAAAAAAAAATTAAATAAAAAAAATTAAAAAAAAGGGAAATAACTAACATACAGAAAACACAAATAAAAATTTTTCTTCAAAGTGATCTCAGCAAAAATCAAGCCAGAATTTCAAACTTTTCCCTACAAGCACAAACTATTATTATTATTGCTTTATTCGTATCAGTCTAAACAAGTTGCATAAACTAGTGTTCTGGTTTAACTCACATTATGGCAGTACCAGCCTGATCTTCAAAATCAAGGACCCAAAGCTAATTCTTGACACGTTCCAATCCTTTTCAAAGCCTGGTTATTGTTGGCACCTACTTTTAACATGAGCCATGCTGGGAGTATCTCTGCTCTAGAGTGCTGGTAATCGTAACACTACCTAAACTCAATGCAGCTCTTTTCTTCCTTAGAAGACGCTGGGAAGGGACCACACATATTAATTGCTTTTTATTCAATCGTGACGTGTCTGAAACTGTAACGTAACCATGTGCACTAAGATACTGATGGGAAGGTCACATATTTTCAGTTTTGCAGACATAGTAGCCAAACTGCTGTGTTTCTTACTCTGCAGCGTTTATCCTGCACATTACTTTTGTATTCGGTTTTTTTCATGTGTTGGTCAAAGCAAGCTCAACTATATTTAGTTTTTTCATTAGTGAAGGATACACTGATTCTCCACTTAACCTGGCCTTGTTCTACTATTCTGTTGACAGCATCAGCCCCCAGATCACTGAACATTTACTTGGTAGCAGATTTCACAAAACATAGGGCAGTCAATACAGATAAGGAACAGTTATTTAAAACATTGCTTGGAGAAACAGGTTGACTTCTGATCAATAACTATAGCCAAATTCCTTCATAGTAAAGATCTTGAAACCAAACCCATGGGGTGGATGAAAAGCAAACTCTTGAGTTAGTCAAAGCTACACTTTAAGAGAAATAGGAAGAGCTTTTGATTATACAAAACTGTATGAAAACTGGAAAGAAAAGACTGCTATAGATCTTGTGTTGTTTCAATGGCCAAAGAGTGAAACAAAAGGTGTTTCTAGTATACATATAGAGAGTAACCCTGCCTTGCTCTTTGGTTTCTCATAAATCCCAGAGTACCTGTCTAGGTTTCATGAGGAACCAAAGACCTAAGAGCTTCAGGCAGGGACTGCAAAGTGGCAAGGAGCTGTGGAAATGAAACTAGACAGTGACTGACTTTGTTGAGTTACCTAAAGGAGAGGGGAGCTTTTCAGAATCTCTTTGGTGAATTGGAAGTCAGAGACTAGGGGAAAAGTGGACCCTTCACTTTCTGATTTTCTCTTCAAATGAACCAATTATTTTGCTGACCTCAGGGTCCAAATTTCAAAGGGGGCTGAAGACAGGCTTAGGCCTGCTGGTATGGCAAATTCCAAAATACCCAATTACTGACCTCAGGAGGAGTCAGCATTCCTGAGATTAGAGTCACTGGGAGTTTACTTCACAAACTCACTTCTAATAATATACGATGGTGCAGACACCATTAACCTGCCTTTTTCAGTTAGCAAATAAGATATGTCTCAAGGCAAAATAGTTATTAACAGCCAGTGGTTGGAGTTACATCTCTAATTGGAAACAGGAACATCTGCAGGGGAGTGCAATAAAAGCATATAACAAGTAAATGTGTTAGTGACTTACAGGGACTCTAGGTGATCATTCCAGAAGGCAGCTTTTGCAAAAACAATGCGTATTTCAGGGCTTCATACGTCCAAGCTAATTCTGGGCACTGAAAAGTGTCCCAAGCATTAACTCTGCTCTTAGTAGCCAATTCGACCAGCATTATATTGGCAGACTTCCCAGATTTCCTTATTATTTGCACAGCATTTATTGTGATGTTTACACCATTTTGTGGTAAGCTAATTCTCTTTTTTTCCCTCAACTGGTGTCAGGATGCTGTTCAATAACAAAGCCCTTTCACATCAGCTGCCTGAGGTAGAGCTATTGTGTCCCAGCTGTCAGTTATACTAAGACACTTTTAGGTCTAAGTTATTCTAATATAAGTGACCTGCTGTTTCTATATACAAAACTCTTCAACTGCTTTTATAATTAAATACACAAGGCAAAAGCCTGAAAGCCGAGCACCTGCTGAGCACCCACAAACTCCCACTGAAGCCTATCAGTATGGCAGATATAGGAGTTGAGATATTTAAACACACAGAAGACATTCTTTATTAGTCTAAGGACATATCTTGACTTCTGGATCAAGCCCTATTTGACACAGTTGGAAGAGGTTTCTAGATCTGGCTAAAAGAGAACCTCTTACAGAGTTTTCCTGCTTTCTCACTTTAGACTTTACTCAGTCCTTGCTGTGTCAGCCTCTGTGCCTGTATTTCAGATGACTGAAGGCAGTCTGTAGTTTACAGCTTTCCTGTATACCATTCTAAAATTCATCTGCACTATGGAGCTGAATTCTATTTCATGACAATGTTAGGCCTTTCTAGCTCTTGGCTGTCCTGTGGCCTAGGGCAGTTCAAAATAGACAGCAAATAGGTAGTTTCTGAAAACATGCAAAAAGGAGGTACATTCATACTTTCTCAGATGCACTCTGTAAAGAGACAGTTATCTGCCTAGTCATTCACATGTTACTTACAACATACTTTTAGACTTTTCAGGATAGAAAATCAGATCTTTACCAGATTAGATCTCATACAATTTATTGGAATGACATTTTTAAAGTGTTACTATATCATTACAGCAGAGGTCAATATAAAGAAAAATGTCTTTAAAGCACAATCTATTACTTGACGGCTAAAATGGATCAGTAGATTCTGCTCACAGAGACTTTCCCCAGAACTCTGTCCTGCAAACGCAAAAGCACATATTTCTCAATATTATTTGTCTCTGGTTTCAGAAACAGTAGTATAGAAGATAAGCAAGCATCCCCACTTTCTTTCTGACTTTTTGCTTTTTCAGACTTTCTGTTATTGTCCATAACCAAACTTTATTTCCAGCACTTTTTATTGCTGCTCCATGCAAGCTCTGTGGAGGGAACAGACCACATCCATACAGGAAAAGCTGACAAAACTATTCCTATGCTCAGACAAGGAAAAACCCGCTTATTTCCTTGTCCCTGCACTTGCGGATGGCAAGTTTTATAATTTTTTAATTTTATAGAACAATGCATCCCTCTACAGACATCCTAAAACAGGCAGCCTGCCACAGGCATATGTTGTAGCTGATGCATCTAGTGACCTATTCACTTTTCATTACCACCTTTATATTTCTCATTAAATGAGGTTTGTTTTCATAGGATTACCACAGCCATCACAGAAATGTGGTACAGACATCCACAATTGAGAAGGTGATGCAGCGGAGCAGCTCAGGCCTACAAGGACTACTATGTGCTAAGAGGAGCACATGGACACCTTCTGGTTCTTCACATATCTGCCCTGAGTTTTGTACAAATAACAGTGTACTTTATTTAGCTAGGTATGTCACTTAAACTTACAAGCTGTAGAAAGAAAGCCAAAAACACCAAATGGTTTGAGAAGCTGATGAAATGCTTATTAAGCCTCCAGATGTTCCAGCTGTACTTTCAAAAAGCTTTGGCCAAGGCAGGTGGAGCTGGATGTGCTGTGGAGCATTTCCCATTGCACCTTTCAAATACTTCTGTCAGAGTCTATGGCTCCAGTCAGACTTCTTTGCGCTTCCTTGAAATCATGGTAGCAGCTATTGGAAAAGGGAGACATTAGTGACGTGTGCAGTATACCAAGCATAAGACTCTTAATGGATTTCTCTGAGCTCCAGAATGTGGAGACTTTTCCTTGTAGCTGCTCTCTTCTTGTAGCCAGATCCCAATCCCTACTATAGGGCAGAGGAGGTGTAAGCAGACGGTTAGCACACTCATGGATCCACTACAGGGATCTACTCTGCTACTAATGAACTGTGGCAGAAATCAGCCACTCTCTGAATCTGTGAACATTACAAAATCAACACAAAAATTCTCTGAATCTACAGCCTGTCCTAAGCATGTACTGTAGTCAAATTAAATCCCTAATAAAGTATCTATGAAATGGAAACCAAACATGTTCATCTTTTGTAGTTGCAGCATCCCCTAATGGAAAATGGCTGTATTCCAATCAGCTGCATGTCCGAGCTGTGGCTGCTCTCACAAGTCTGAATTCTTCCCTTAAATGGGATCCACCCAAGAATGGGATACTGTTGTTTCTGCAGACCTACATGGCAGCTAGAAACAGCACACAAATGAGCTCAGTCTGGCAACACTGAGGTCCTCTTCAGTGAGGATGAGCACTTCCAGCTCTGGTTGAAGAGGTTCAGACACTTGGAGAAGCCAGCAATGCTGGGTTGCTCAGGACTACTGTAGCAGCCAAGGAATAATGGTGTGGTGAGGCATTCAGACATGCCAGCAGCACTGAAGGCAGTTTTGAAGGGCAAAGTCCGTCTAAACCACCAGAGTGGTGTAGAGAGCTGCAAGTGGGAATCACAACGGAGCCCAGAGCACTGAGTGCAATGCCCTTAAATGGGAGAAGCCAGGCTGTCTCCTTGGCATGTCCCACCTAGTTGTTCTGCTATTACAGACACTCAGCATGATGCAGCATAAGATAACGGGTGAATAGTTACAAGGCTATACCATTTAACTCTCTTTGCATTAATTGGGCTGTTTAAATGGGCCCTGATGTAAATATGAACTCTCGGAAGTTGTTTGCTTCCTTGTGAAGTTTTTGCATAGCAGAGGCAGAGCTGTCTCTTAAAGCTGTGTCACACCATGAAAGACCAAAATGCTGGAATAGATGTTGGTCTGTCACAGATCAATTCTCCTGACTGTTGCATCTCACATTTCTCCAGGAAGCATAAATATAGGGCAGGTTGCTAGAAAGTGTTGCCAGAACTTACCTCAGTGACTTATTGGTCCTCTGTAGGCTCTTGTTGCTTATGCTACTAGTTCAAGGTGCCAGGATTTTACAGTGTCCCCAACCTTTTTCATTCAGCATTCCAATCCCATTAATTTCTAAGATGTTGACATATACACTGATGTGACCTGGGGAATTTGTTTTTTCATCTGGTCATTGTATGAGAGTTGAGCAGTGCTAGGCCTTGTTTTTTGCACGCTTCTCTGTGTGGTTCTATAAAGCTAAGGCAATGCCTTTGCATAGCAGATGAAGCTGGCCATGTTAATTTAAAACAAACATTAGCTATTCATGGTAGTTATATGTTCCCCATGGTACTGACAGCAGCAGCTGATGTTCATGAAGATGGCTTTCCTGAAGTTTACTGGGTTTTCTCTGTTGAATAATGACCCTGTCTCAACAGCTCCTTGTACTTAATATTACCTAATAACTGTTTATGTATAACTCTGTGCTTTTGATCTTCCTCATGTCAGAATTTGTTTCTCTTACATCATCTATAGGGAGGTGGGTGGAATTTAGGCCACCTCAATATGCCCCTTCCTGTGCTAATTTCTTTCTGCAAGGCTGGCTTTTATGCTCCATTCAGGGACTGGCTGTGTACATAGAATGTTCCTAGTGACATTATTGAAATTATTATGTGGGCACTTGGCTTGTCTTTACAGCTTGCTCTTGCATGCAGTGATCTGCAACATAGCTGTTGTCAAGTCCCCTGATGCTCTCTGGCCCAGGTTCTGGTTTCTTCTGTAGCAGGCATTCTCTGTATTTAATTTCACCAAATCTCACATAAAGGAATCCCTTTTGGGAACCATGAAAATGGCACTGTGTTAGCAAAGGGTCAGTTTGTGCAGCAGTTATGAAAAGGGAAACAGCAAAATGTCTCATGCAGTCACTTGAAAGTGGATGACTAGAGAGAGATGAAGGGTGCTGCTGCAACCTTAAAATTTAACGAGCACTGTACCAGCTACTAAGAAGGAGAAAAAAAAACCCTGCTATAGCTGGATCCAGGACACTATAAAAAAATAGATTATTAAAATTGTGCTATACAGCACTTTGCACAGTTAAATAGCCAATAGAGTTTCTTAGTATCTAAAGGATATCATCACAGTATAATGCAGATATTAAATTAAATCTTTATGTAGTGTCAGTTAAAGTGGTTTTAGGAACCATTTCTTCCAAAGTCTGGATGAACATCACTGAGAACGTAAGTAGGAAGTGAAGGATATTCCCTTCAAACCCCATTTTCCAGGCTGTCAACAGCACTTTTCTTGCTTCTGTCAGTCTTTCGCTTCTATTCTCCATCACCCCCAAAACCATAAAGTGTCCCCAGCTTTAGTGTGCTCCTGTGTGACACACAGTAATTGTGTCCTTTGACACTTCGATGTTAATGGGCAGGTACCAATGCCTGTCACCCCTGGGCATACAAGGAGCTGTTCTGCACACAGCACCTCCAGCCAGGGCCTGCTACTGCTGCTTCACTCCCCGAGCCTGCCTGCAGGATGTGCCAGTCCATAAAGTACTCAGCAAGAATCTACAAGCCCCACCTTGGCATCCATCTTGGCCCTAGTTTTGCCTTTCAGAGCCAGCTGGAGCCTTCTCAGTAAGCTGCCTGCCTTGATGGATCTCAGGGTACCCCTGGCTCCCACCTTAGACTGTGCCAGTCCTGTGCCCTTCGTTTGCAGTAGTTCTGAGCAAAGACCACCAAGAGATGGGCTCTGAGGGAGGGTCCCATCACTTCCTTTGCAGCGGTCACCTGTGAAGACAACAACAAAATACCAAAACTGCTCCCACTGACCTGGTCTATCATCATTACAGTTTTAAGAACACTCTCTCTCCAATAATTTGCTCTAGCATTCTCCTATGAGCAGCTTTTCAGGGGCGGCAAATGTTTCGATATTAAGACTTTAAGCTACTTTTTAAGTAAGAATACAAAAAAATGCAGACACTTTGGTTACAGCTTAAGCCAGCCTAAGTTCTTATTTTCTTCCAGGCCAAAAAAAAAGAGATTTTAATCAGCTCCTTTTGAACTTGGCAGGAAAAGGCCTCTCTGGCTGGAGGAGAAAGAGAGAACACACCAGTATATCGTCCAAAGAGTGGCTTTTCCCAGGCTATGGGAAAAAAATTGGGGTGTCTGTTGCTGTGATTTTAGAACTGTCAGAGTTTCCCTCCCTGGGGGAGAAAGCGAGTGAGGGCATCCACAGAAAGGTTGTTTGTGTGTCAGTATTCTTCTGAGGCATGGCTAGGATCTGAAGGCATGGCTAGGATCTGGAGGCATGAGCTGTCACCTTCATGCCTTTGTACTTTAGGCTGCTCTATGCAACCTGCCTGATTCTGAAGTTCTGCCTGATGAGGACTCCTGGGCTGCTTGGAAAGCAACCCAGTGATCAGCTCTTTAATAGTCCGCACCTTTGATTTTGTACTGTGAACAAAAGTGCCAGCAAGCTGCTCCATTAGGACTGGGGAGGGTGGCAGTGAAACCCTTAATAAAAGGGGTACGTTAAAGTGTGAGAGTGTAACACTTGAAGGAAATGAACAAGAAAGATTGGCTAATGAAACAGCATGGCAAAATGCAGAAGTTATACTCTTTTTGCAGCTAATTTACTGCCCCATGAGACACTCAGTTCTACAGAGTTCTCTGACTTTATGAATACCGCTGGGGAGACCTTGGCTTGATTGTCGTTACTAGAATCGATGGTTCACCTAAACCATGCCTTCACTGTTAGATTCCCAGTGCAGGTGTTTGTGACACCTTAAACAGTATGTGCTGCAGTACTTCAGGTTTAATTTTGCCTAAGTTGTTACTTTTGCTTGTTGGAAGGCCATAGAGTTCTACAGCCAATTGATTTGTTTCTGAAGAAACTGAAGACCATGCTCACCTCTCTGAGTATCTGGGGGTGGGGAGCAGGAGGAAAGGGAAGGATTACTTGAGTCTGGATTTTTCAAAGGTAGGTCTTGGATGCACTATCAGGTAACAAGAGGATTAACCAGTTACTGCACATCAGCTGAGCTGTTGTAACTGATCCTGCAGGCATTTTAGCCCAGCACAAACTCCAGCTAAACGTATTAACTTACTTTCTCACTAAGGCCACTGATGTGACCTTGAATTTGCCATGCTAAAACTACTAAAACTCTGTCCTTTATGATCCATACATCTGATTGTCAGACAGGACACAGACAGTCACGTTCAGGCTTAGGCAGAGGTTGATGGCATCAAACAGGTATTGAATACAGAGGGAGCAGGAACAAGAGGAGCTAAGAGATGTGCCAAATTTGGGATTGTAAACCACAGCTACAACTTAAGAGGTGAGAGACCATTTCTAAAGGGACAGGAGAAAGCTATGAGGGTAGATCTATAGAGAATGTCAGGTCAAGTAGCTGGGATTGCTTCATGCTCTGACTGTGTTATCCAAAATAGCCAGATTTGAAGCACAGTGACCCTGGCATGGCTGTGGCTGTAACTGCTGAACTGGCTGTGGGCTGACACATACAAGACTTCAAGTACCCAAAACTTTAGGCATCACTGCTTATTCTGTCATTATGGTTCATTTCTTTCAGTTACTTGCCTGAGTTGGAAAGGGGAGACCAGGTGGTGGCTTGACAACATATAGAGGTGTCTGTCACTTAATGGTATCCTGGAAAGAATAATTTTCTTTATAATTACTGGGACTTCAATAATTACTGGGATGTTTACAACAGGTAACAAAGCTGCTTTTTGTCCCTCTGATCAAATACAACACGGGAAAAAAAAATCCCTACAAGACTCATCCAGAGTGAAAACTTGCATTTTTTTTTTTTTTCCTGTTATGTATCACCACAAACCAGTGGTAAATTTCAGTCTGAATAACTTGGTTTGGTTCTTCTTCTTCTTTTTCTTTTCTTTTCTTTTCTTTTCTTTTCTTTTCTTTTCTTTTCTTTTCTTTTCTTTTCTTTTCTTTTCTTTTCTCTTTTCTTTTCTTTTCTTTTCTTCTTCTTTTTTTTTTTTCCCCATATATGTTAAGAGAAAAGCAGAGGAGAGTAAAAGATAGAATCATAGAATAGTTAGGATTGGAAAGGACCTTCAGATCATCTACTTCCAATCCCCCCTGCCATAAGCAGGGACACCTCACACTAAAGTATATCACACAAGGCTCTGTCCAACCTGGCCTTAAACACTACCAGGGATGGAGCACTCACAACTTCCTTTGGCAACCCATTCCAGTGCCTCACCACCCTAACAGGAAAGAATTTCTTCCTTATATCCAATCTAAACCTCTCCTGTTTAAGTTTCAACCCGTTCCCCCTTGTCCTGTCACTACAGTCCCTAATGAAGAGTCCCTCCCCAGCAGCTCTAGAGGCCCCCTTCAGATACTGGAAAGCTGCTATGAGGTCTCCACTTAGCCTTCTCTTCTCCAGCCTAAATAGCCCCAACTTTCTCAGCCTGTCTTCGTATGTGAGATGCTCCAGTCCCCTGATCATCTTCGTGGGCCTCCTCTGCACTTGTTCCAACAGCTCCATGTCCTTTTTAAGCTGGGGACACCAGAACTGCACACAATACTCCAGGTGAGGTCTCACNGGACACCAGAACTGCGCACAATACTCCAGGTGAGGTCTCACAAGAGCAGAGTAGAGGGGCAGAATCACCTCCTTCAACCTGCTGGTCCCACTCCTTTTGATGCAGCCCAGGATATGGTTGTCTTTCTGGGCTGCAAGCTCACACTGAAGCCGGCTCATGTTCATTTTCTCATCAACCACCACCCCCAAGTCCTTCTCTGCAGAGCTGCTCTGAATCTCCTTTCTGCCCAACCTGTAGCTGTGCCTGGGATTGCTCCAACCCAGGTGTAGGACCTTGCACTTGGCATGGTTAAACTTCATGAGGTTGGCATCAGCCCACTTCACAAGCATGTCAAGGTCCCTCTGGATGGCATTCCTTCCCTCCAGTGTATCCATTGAACCACTCAGCTTGGTGTCATTTGCAAACTTGCTGAGGGTGCACTCAATCCCACTGTCCATGTCAGCAACAAAGATGTTGAATAGGATTGGTCCAAGCGATAAGGATATAAAAACCTACCCCCTCCAAGTAATTTTCCTTCTTGCCATTTCAGGAAGGAAGGTAGAAATAACGGTGTCAGAGAGATGAGCAATCATTTTAAAATGTTCAACCTGTTGAGCAGCAAGTCCTCAGGTGGTGTAAATCTGCGTTGCTCTGGAGGTGTATAAACATCAGACTGAATTACCTGAGGCCTTGATAAAAAACAAATTGGAAATGAAAAGTCTGTTATAAAATATAAAATGCAAACAAAACAAAGCAAAAAGGAAACATAAAACCCCACAATGCATGATGCTGATAATCAGCTGGTGTTTTATTCAAACCATCTTGTTCATATAAAATTGTAGGTCAGGTTCAAAACAGTAGATGCAGAGACTAGGATGTAATGCCACCTTTTGTACTCTCTGTTTATGCCTCAGTGGGAAACCAAGAGCAGAATTCAGCCCTAAGGGGCTAAAAATACTTACTTTTCAAACTCAAGCCATGCTTTGTTTTTTGATTTGTTTTGTCTTTTCCTTTTTCTTTTCTTTTTTTGTTCTAAGTGTGACAAAAATAAGTTTCTAATGAAATATGACTTGCGCCTACTTTATTTTCTTTACCTCTCCAAATCTAAAACAAAGAGAGAGTGAAAATGTAAGTAATATTTTTGTATTAAAAGAAATTATTCCTGACAATTTTAATGTCAAGTTTCAGCTTGATGTGATTTAAAACGGGCAAGTTACAAAGCCCTAAAAAAATGGAGTTTTATAATGGAAATGCTGACAGACCCTTAACTACAGTGGTGTTGCTGGGCGCCACTCTAATAAAAGGTGGCAAGGATCCAGGAGTCTTCACAGCTGCATGTCTAAACTTTATTAAGTATCTGACTATAGTTTGCAGGTTCTTGCCAGATCATAACTCATTTAATTCTGACACATTCCAGCTTATAATTAGTGTTGTACTAATATGTTCCTAACTGGTACTGGGGTATTTTTAAATGATTTTTTCCTGTAAAACAAGGCCATTTCCCAAAACCAAAGATGCACTGACATTTGGCAACATGCAAGCTTTCTTTATTTTTTTTTTTTTAATCCTTGAGCTAAAATAATTCAAATGATAAAGGCCAGTGTTTGCAAAGGAAGCACAAAGAACACTGGAACAACTGTAATTCCCAAGGCAGGAGAAATAAAGCAATCTCCAACTTTCTCTAAGCAAAGTATTTTACTTGCCTTTAGCATCCAGTGACAAAGCAAATTGTTCTTAAAATACATCAGTATTGGCTTGCAATTAGGAAATAATTGTAAAAGCAAAACAAGCAAACACAATTGGTTTAGTACCTTGCCAAGTAATAAAACAGCTGTGCTAATACATGGAAGGTATAAACCTCTTTTTTATTTAAATCTACTGTTGGATGCTTACCACCTGAAAACGGGGGCATTCTAGGTAAGTGTGCACTTCCATAGTTTATTTTTTCATGGTATCATTGATTTTTGGAACAAAACTGATCCTTTACATGAAGGGTTGATCATTACTGGCGCTGAAATTCCCGCTTGCACTAGTAGCAGCTCATTTCCAGCCACTCCAATTCACTTCCAGGCTGCTGCATCTGGCTGAACAGCAATGCCTTTGCTGATCATGGTTTTGAAGCAGCCAGGAATGGTGGACTGTAATAGCGTGTAATACATCTTTCCAAATATCTATGAGGATTGTTCTGTAAAGCTTTCTGGTAGCTTTTGAATAGAAGCGCTCTGGGCTTTCTTTACAGAGTGCTCTCACCAAGAGCTGAGAGGGGCACAGGACAGCTCCCATGTGGGAGCAGGATGTCCTTTTAGGTATCTCTAGCCTTATGGGGGAGTCACTGAAAGAAACTGACTTTTGGATCCAAGTCATTCTATTCCTCCACAGAGGGATAACTCTACTACCCCCTCCTGCAAGAGGGGCCTTATTGTTCTTTACAGCTAAGATCCCAAACATAACCCAAAGCAGAAATCTACCAAAATTTTACTTCATGTTGCCTGAGTTAATGGGGAGCTGAGACCTCAAAATGTAGTAGGCTTGTATAGCTGACTGTCTCTGTGTTGGCCACAGTGACATGAGACATTCAGTTGCTGATCCAGTAAACATTTTCAGTGTTTATAGTAAAACACAGGACGATATATTTACGTTTTATTAAGTAGAACAACAAATAGTACAAACAAATAAGTGGTATTATTATAAGAATTAAATCATAATTATGGCTCTTTGGTGGTATTAAAAGATAAAAAAGATAATATATTTGCATAGTGATCAATACTCTATTTCTAGTTCTTCAAATGCATGGTTTTGAGTCTGTGAATGAGTATAATAGTAGAAGTTCCTGTAACATGTTTGTTTCCTAACTTTCTGTACTTCTTACTGAGTACATTAACTCCTCAGTGACTGAAAACTTAGAACATTTCCTAATCTATTCACAGAGAGAATTCAAAGTGGACAAACTGTTCCCACCAATAAAACAAGGCTTTGTGAAAGTGAAGAGAACTAACTTACCCCCTTTATCATCAACTTTGTTTCGCAAAAAAAGATTCCCTTTCACTCAAAATGCTGCCCCTTTTTGCCTGATTCAGGGCCACAGGCATAACATGCAGCTGCTCAGCACCCAGCCCAACATAATCCTTATATCCTTCAATTAAATTACAGACTAATGTTTGACTCACATTCAAACAAGTATGAACATACATGCAGATGACAATAGGTGATAATTCTGCAATTTTCAGAAGAAAGAAAATGAAGGAAAAAGAAAAGAGAAAAAACCATCATCCCTCAGAGGTGCACACTGGGACCAATACTGCTTAATATCTTCATTAATAACATAGACAGTGTGTCTTCAGCAGTTTGCAAATGACACAAAGCTGAGTGGTGCAGTTGATATACCCGAGGGAAGGGATGCCATTCAGAGGGACTTGGGCAGGCTTGAGAGGTGGGCCTATGTGAACATTCCGATGTTCAGTGGGGCCAAGTATATGGTTCTGCACCTGTCTCTGGGCAATCCTCAGTATCAATACAAGCTGTGGGGTGAAGGGATCAAGAGTATCCCTGAGAACAAGGACTTGAGGGTACTGGTGAATGAAAAATTGGATATGTATGGCCTGCCAATGGGCACTTGCAGCCCAGAAGGCCAATAGTATCTTGGGCTGCTTCCAAAGGAGTGTGGCCAGCAGGTCAAGGGAGGTGATTCTGCCCCTTTACTCTGCTCTCGTGAGACCCCACCTGCAGTACTGTGTCCAGCTAGGGGGTCCTCAGCACAGGAAAGATATTGACTTGTTGGAGAGAGACCAGAGGAGAGACACAAAAATTATCGGAGGGATGGAGCACCTCTCTTATGAGGAAAGGCTGAGAGAGTTTGGGTTGTTCAGGCTGAAGAAGAGAAAGCTCCAGACAGACCTATTGCAGCCTTTCAGTTCTTAAAAGGGATGTAAAAGAAAGATGGGGAAAGTTGTTTTAGCAGTGCTTGTTGGGACAGGATGAGGGGTGATGGTTTTAAACTAAAAGAGGGGAGATTCAGGCTGGACATGTGGAAGAAATCCTTCATAGTGAGGGTGGTAAAACACCGGCACAGGTTGCCTAGAGAGGCAGCAGGCGCGCCATCCTTGGAGACATTCAAGGCCAGGCTGGATGCAGTTCTGGGCAACCTGATCTAGTTGAATATGTCCCTGCTCATTGCAGGGGGTTGGA